>JAJAGP010000874.1:0-273411 GCA_025084515.1 Ancistrus triradiatus | reverse complement strand
AAAGGTAATATTTTGGAATGGCCAAGTCAAAGTCCTGACCTTAATCCAATCAAAATGTTGTGGAAGGACCTGAAGCGAGCAGCTAGAGTGAGGAAACCCACCAACATCCCAGAGCTGAAGCTGTTCTGTATGGAGGAATGGGCTAAAATTCCTCCAAGCTGGTGTGCAGGACTGATCAACAGTCACAGGAAACGTTTAGTTGCAGTTATTGCTGCACACCAGATACTGCAAGCAAAGGCTCACATACTTTTGCCACTCACTAATATGTAATATTGGATCATTTCCCTCAATAAATAAAGGACCATGTATAATATTTTTGTCTCATTTGTTTAATTGGGTTCTCTTTATCTATGTTTAGGACTTGTGTGAAAATCTGATGATGTTTTAGGTCATATTTATGCAGAAATATAGAAAATTCTAAAGGGTTCACAAGCACCACTGTACAAGGCCTTAACCCACAATTACTTGGATTGTAAGAGCGTATAACTTGTAAGTTTCACTGGATAATAGGAGTGGGTATTGGAAAGGATTTCACAATACAATACACTTAATGATATATGGGTCATGACATGATTATATCACGATACTGCGATATTCCACATAGTTCACTGAAAATATAAAATCAGCTGAACTACATGTTACAGTGTACAATCTGAGTCGTCTTAATACATCACTCGTTGATAATTCAGCGAACATCTTGACTCAAAACACTGTACCGACATCTACAGGAATGGAGATCATAGTTTACACCCCATTTAAAATTTTCTTCTTTCAAAAAATCAATATTTTGAGCTGAAAATCAGTGTAGTGTATCCCAATATATTGTTGTATAATTTTTTTTTTACAATGACCCTACCGGATAAGGGGGTCTGCTAAATGCAAATGTAAATTGGCACTAGCTCACTCTTGTACCATGGCAGACGCTTGCTTCTGAACTTAGTCAACGTTGACCTTGGTTTTGAATGTTGTTTCCTAAAGCAGCTGAAACCACAACTCACTTCAAACCACAATTTTGTTTCAGGATATCTCAGATGTGATTGAGCCACCATCGTTTCTGAATGTTGTTGATATGTGGCTTCTGCTTTGTGTAGTCTTAGCTTGCCTTTGTAGTTCTCTAAATTGTGTTTACTGACAGCGGTTTACTGAAGCCCATGTGGTTATATCTTTAATCGATCTTTGGTTTTCAGTGCAGTGCCCTCTGAGGGATTGTAGGTCAGGTGCATTCAGCTTTGCCCTTTTAAACAGATTTCTTCAGGTCTTCTGAATCTTTTCATTGCAGTACGGACAGTAGATGAAAGCAGTGAAATCTCTAAATTCTGTGCAAGTGTGTATTATAACCTGTAGTACTATTCTCTCATGCAGTTTTTTGCAAGTAGTAACAAGCTTCGATCCATCATTGCTTGTAATCAACTGAATCTTTTGTGGATGCAAATCCAATCCATTTATGTACTTGTAGGTTGTTCCCAGATTAATAGGCAACATTACACAACTTTCATTGTTCTATGCTGACTCTGTCTCAATTTTTTGGAATGTTACAGACATCAGAGATGTCTTCATTTTTCATGTCAAAAAATCAACAAAGTGTTCTGAACAGTCTACATTTGCATTTATGTCACTTAGCAGACATCCTCATCCAATTAATACAATCTTACAATAGAAGGACATTTGGGCCATAGTCCAGTACCTTAACCACTAGGCTACCACAGTCTAGAGAGCCTATATCTCCAATAGGAAATTGATCACAAGAACACAACTCTAAAAGATTCCCAGATGTAGGCTAAGTAAATTTATTAAAGTAAAAACAATCTGAAAAAACATTTATTTATAGCCATCCAAAAGCTTGCTGGCAAATTTGAATATAAATTTGGTTTGTGCTGCGGGTGGGTGATATGAAAATTAATATAACAGATTTATGTTTTATGTTTTGACATCAATGTCATAAAAATAAATACTGAAACAATTGACATTATGCATATCAGTGCGTTTCTTGGTTTGTAAGTGACATTTTGTTTACGTTGCTCTGTGGAGATTTATTTAAAAAATGAAACTCTTACCATGCATTTGTCTTGTAGGTGTTTTTGGTTATTGCAACTGGAAAATCCATATGTTAAGACAACATCACATCAGTAGTTACAGTGATGCTTGAAAGTTTGTGAAACCTTTAGAATATTCTTTATTTCTGCATAAATATGACCTAAAACATCATCAGATTTTCACACAACTCCTAAAAGTAGATAGAGAACCCAGTTAAACAAATGAGGCAAAAATATTATACTTGGTCATTTATTTATTGAGGAAAATGATCCAATATTACATATTAGTGACTAGCAAGAGCATGTGAACCTTTGCTTGCAGTATCTGGTGTGACCCTCTGTGCAGCAATAACTGCAACTAAACGTTTCCTGTAACTGTTGATCAGTCCTGCACACCGGCTTGGAGGAATTTTAGCCCATTCCTCCATACAGAACAGCTTCAACTCTGGGATGTTGGTGGGTTTCCTCACATTAACTGCTCGCTTCAGGTCCTTCCACAACATCTTGATTGGATTAAGGTCAGGACTTTGACTTGGCCATTCCAAAACATGAACATTATTCTTCATTAACCATTCTTAGGTAGAACGACTTGTGTGCTTAGGGTCGTTGTCTTGTTGCATGACCCACCTTCTCTTGAGATTCAGTTCATGGACAGATGTCCTGACATTTTCCTTTAGAATTCTCTGATATAATTCAGAATTCATTGTTGATGGCAAGCCGTCCTGGCCCAGATGCAGCAAAACAGGCCCAAACCATGATACTACCACCACCATGTTTCACAGATGGTATAAGGTTCTTATGCTGGAATGCAGTGTTTTCCTTTCTCCAAACATAACGCATTTCTTTTAAAGCAAAAAGTTTTATTTTGGGCTCATCCTTCCACAAAACATTCTTCCAATAGCCTTCTGGTTTGTCCACGTGATCTTTAACAAACTGCAGACGAGCAGCAATGTTCTTTTTCGATAGAAGTGTCTTTCTCCTTGCAGCCCTGCCATGCACACCATTGTTGTTCAGTGTTCTTTTGATGGTGGACTCATTAACATTAGCCAATGTGAGAGAGGTCTTCAGTTGCTTAGAAGTCACCCTGGGGTCCTTCAAGTTAACTGCTAGTCCTAGAGGTTCACATACTTTTGCCACTCACTAATATGTAATATTGGATCATTTTCCTCAATAAATAAATGACCAAGTATAATATTTTTGCCTCATTTGTTTAACTGGGTTCTCTATCTACTTTTAGGACTTGTGTGAAAATCCGATGTTTTAGGTCATATTTATACAGATATATAGAAAATTCTAAAGGGTTCACAAATTTTCAAGCACCACTGTACTTGTATACCAGTATGCCTCCCGTACAGTGTGTGTACAGATATGTGCTGGATAACGTCCATCCAATCGCTTTAATGGCAGAGATTTTAAAAATGACAAATTCTAATAGGAAATATAAATCTGTCTTTTAAACAGACTCAAAATGGCAAAGATGCTGTATGGGGCTGCCCAGTGTATGATGTTAAAGTATACAGTACTGTACTGATCTCTAATTAACATATTTGACTAAATAGTTATAAAGTATCTTACATAAATTTCTTATTTATGTACTGGCCAAGTATTATTGATGTTTTGTTGTACTCTAGTGCAGTGTGTTTGGCTTCTTGCAATCAACCATGCAGATCCACGAGCAGAGGTGGGAGTTTAACAGCAGCACAAGTCACTACCTTGCCAGTCAAGCTCATTAGCTCACGGTAGTTGATGTGTTTATAGTTTTATTTTGTGCAAATTACTCTTGTTTGTGTGGATGACTTTCTACTACTTATTTGTAACAAGCTGTAAAAGTGTATGTGCCTTATTTCTGAATTACGTGTGCACGTGTTTGATGCAGAAGTGTTAGAAAGCACACAAACCTACCCCAGTGAATGAGATATCAATCCACTGGAGTGCAGGGGTAGATTTTATGGACAGTTTGATTGATGTCATCTCAAACTGAATTGTATGTGAGTCTATGAATTGGCCATTTTGTCACAGGAAAACACACATACACGTTTGTCTTTCTTGCTATACTATGCTACACCAAAATTACTTTAACCTCAGTAACCTAAAGCAGATCTTTTGGCTCTCTTGGTTTTTTTAAAAGAAAGTTGGAGGTTTTGCGGGTACTCCCGATTCCTCCAAAGACATGCATTAGTTGAATTGTTTATGTCAAATTGGTCCTGATCTGAGTGTATCATGATTGTCATGATTTGAGGATATGTGTGTGTGTGTGTGTGTGTGTGTGTGTGTGTGTGTGTGTGTTTGTGTGTGTGTGTGTGTGTGTGTATATATATATATATATATATATATATATTCTCAAATAAATATCCAAACACAGGCACACACGTTTGGCTCAGTATCCTGGTCAGGACTTTCCATTGACATAATTACTACTGTAGCTAATTAATGCTATACCTATGCCTATTCCTAACCTTAACCTCAATAACCTTAAGGAAATCTTTTGACTTTTGGTTTTTGAAAAGAAAAAGGTGCAGTTTCAGTAAAAAAATAACTAAATAAAATAAATAAAGCAGCATTAAAGTGAGGACATTTGGTCCCACATCATACACACAAGAAGCAGCAGCAGACACTATGCTCTGTGCATAATGCAGCAGCGTCCACCCCGTAAATCTGAAGGAATATGCAACACTGCACACAAAGACCTGTGCCCGTTGCCATGGCTTATACCTAACCTGCTGGCTTGATGTGTGTTGCACTCACACAACAGCTCCACATGAGCTGCAGCACTGATTCCACTCCAGCTACATCAACATGAACCATTATCGCTACAGCAGGAGTGACAGAACTAGAGCAGTGTGTTTTGAGGTGATGGCTGGGGTGTACTCTCTTTTTACTGTTGTTTTTTTATGTCTCACTCTGTCCTGTCAAGGCAGGATTATAAGACCCGAGGTTGTAAAGAGTTCAGTTTTGCTATTCCCTGATGTATTGGTCGACCTGTATTTGTTAATAGGTTTCACTGGTTATGCAGGGTCATCGGAGATCAAAAGATGCTTTTCAGATCTTGACTTTGTGCATAAATCATACGCTGTATGGTCTGGTGGTTCTGTACTTAATGGTGGAGAACCACAAATGATTAAAAATCATGGAGTGGCTACTTTTATGCTGTGGGTTAGATTGAAGGGTTCAGGACACAGCAGTTTTGGTCTGAATCACTGAATCTCTGACATGCACCACAAATTATTGATTTTTAAATAAACTTCTCTTAGTACCTAATGGTTAAGGTGCTCAACTGTGAACTAGAAGGTCCAGGGTTCAAGCCTCAGCAATGCCAGGCTACCACTGTTGGGCCCTTGAGCAAAGACGTTAACTCAAAATTGCTTGGACTGTTGTATCCGTTATATGTCACTCTGGAGAAGTGTGTCTACATCTGTAGCATACAGGCATTGTCAAAGAGAAATGAATTAGTCCCTAGAACTGTTGTGCGAAATTGGCTAATGTTTACAAGCATAAATGCATTGATTTGCATTAACAAGCAGTTGAGCAGGTGTATATAAAGTGTCCAATGAGTATAGTGTGAAAAACTTATCAATGGTGTTTTAGATAAAGTCTGCACCTGACACTTGTGAAAATATTCATATAACACAATGAGTGAGAATCAATTGCCTGACATGCTTTATCGCCAAGTAATATATAGCCACGTTTGAGTCTTGGTTTTCTGTGTATAATATTGGTGCAGCCGAAGTCTGTTTCAGCTCATTCTTTATCAAAGCTGCCACTTCAAAACAGACACAGGACCGAAATGTAACCAGCCATGTTTTCCAGACCAATTATGAGTTTGGGATTGTAAATTTCGTTTTCTAACAAATGATGAGTAACGTGACTGAGGTGAAAATCAAGAGAAGAATGAATAATGTGGGCGAGCGAAAACTGGAAAGAAAAACGAGAACAGAACATTGCATGATGGGATGTCGAACAGCGAATGTCTGAAGCTCTATCTCATTAATTCTAGTCACTGACTGAGGTCTCTCCTATTCTGCAGGGTAGGATGATGATTAGTCTTCTTTTCCCTCCATTCATCTTTCGCCGCTTTATCTGGCGTGAAAAGAGACCACTTTTCTCAACGCGCTGTGGAAGGAGCATAGCTTAGCGGACAGTGGACAGTGGAAGGCAGAATGGTGTAGACAAAGAGCTCAGAGGCACAGCTGATGGGAGGCGGCAGCTTCTGGACTTGGCTGCTCCGTAGTTTGTGGGAACATGATGCTATAAGCTGACAGTGCTGAGATGTCCTCAGTCAATGCTATTTTGCACTAGGAAAAGGAGCGCGAGAGGGAAAAGAAGGTAGGGGGAGCTTCTCCAGTTCCACCCTTCCCCCACTATCCTCTGTGCTTGAGATCAGAGAATGGTGCTGTATGAGAAAGCCGATTAGAAATTTGCATTATCGCTCAAGGCTGACAAAAGAAAACGGGAGACTCAGAGACTGGCCTCGGGTCTGGCAAATAAACAATGATTTTGATGTTTTCACTTAGGAGTTTTGCAAGAAATGAATGGCATCTTGACTGATGACAAATCAGAAGACTAGTGACATGAATAATTAGATGCTTGGTGAATAAGCTGCTGTAACAGCTTCATGGCTTTCCCTGGCATAACACTGGCTATTGAAAGCGTGTGATGGCATTTGAACAATCTTTACAGAGAACAGTTTTGTCTGCTCAATTTTTGGAGCCCTATTGTTAACACAAACGTAGAAACATTAAGGACAATATTCCTCCAAACGCACCTGTATCGGGGTATCTATGTTCTCCATCTCTGTCTTTAATGCAAGCCCTATGTAAACGATCCCCACATGTCACATTGTGGCCACTCTGGAAGCCAAGAAGTGCCAAGAAACCTGAAAAATATCTGTTGTGTGTCTACAGCATATCTCTTCATCTCAGTCATTCCGTTCAGGTCAAGACAGTCCTTCAGCCCTTCTTTGAGAAGCCCAACTGCTCAAGGTCAGTCATCAGAGCAGTGAGCTATATATAGCAGTAGGGTTTGCATCTCATTGACAAAAGCTTTTATCCTAGTGCCTTTGATTAATTTAATGGTGTAATCAGGACCATGACCAACATTCTGAATAAAGTTACTTCTTGCTCTGTGAAGGAGAACAGTAACGAGAGAGAACATTTTAATATCTCTTCTGCTAGATATTAAGGATTAAGGATGTGAGAAGTAGAGTGCTGCTGCACTGTTACCTGTGAAGTTAATATTCTTGACTAAATTGAAATTAATTATATAGGGAGCTTGAAGGAGCACTGAGCATTTATTAGGATCAGAATCAATGTAGTTCAATCTGCCTTAATTTAATGAAAGCAAGAATGAAGACCTCCTTTATAAAGCCAACTATTATACAGCGTATTACATATTGTCCTCGTTTTGGCTACATGCTAGACAGTGTTGCCCATGTAGAAGAATTCTGACTGGTCAGCAGAGCTTCTACCCGTTTCAGAAATGAACTTCGTGTCTTCTACCCACTTTGTACGACATTGCGTGGGCTTAAATATCAGCAGCAAAGTAACAAAATTGTGTAACACAAAGCAAATCGCAAAGCTTTTCCATTGTATTAAACAGTCAGATAATGCCTGTTTGTGGGAGAAGAGCACCTGTTTATTTGTGGTGCTGTGCCATGTTGTGAACTGCTGATGACCCACTTTATTAGATACACCTTGCTGGTGCTGAGGTGGACCCACTTTTCCATGCAGAACTGCCTTAATTCTTCGTGGTATAAATTCGACAAGGTCCTGGAAACATTCCTTAGAGATTTTTTTCTGTATCGACTTGATAGCATCACACAGTTGCTCCAGGCTTGATGGCTGCACATCCATGACGCGAATCTCTTGTTCCACGGCATCCCAAGGTACTGGATTGAGATCTGGTGACTATGGAGGCTATTTGCATACAGTGAACGTATTGTCATGTTCAAGAATCCAGTTCTACAAGATCTGAGCTTTGTGACATGGTGTGCAGAAGATGGGTACACTGTGGTCATAAAGGGATGGACATGGTCAGCAACAATACTCTGGCACACAGTGTTGTTTAAATGATGCTCAGTTGGAATTGAGGGGCTCAGTGTGCCAAGAAAATATCTCTCACACCATTACATCACCAGCAGCCTGAACCATTGATACAAGGCAGGATGGATCCATGCTTTCATGTTGTTTATGCCAAATTCTGACCGAATGCTGCAGCAGAAATCGAGACTCATCGGACCAGGAAACATTTTTCCAATCTTCTATTGTCCAACTTTGGTGAGCATGTGTGAGCTGTAGCCTTGGTTGCCTGTTCTGAGCTTTGTGCTGACCATGTACATTCAGACATGCTCTTCTGAATACTTCAGTTGTAACAAGTGGCTATTTGAGTTACTTTTGCTTTTCCATCAAATCAAACCAGTCTGGTCATTCTCCTCTGGTCTCTGGCATCAACAAGGCATTATCCCCCAGAGAACTGCCGCTGACTGGATATTTTCTCTTTTTTGGACCAGTCTCTATAAATCTTGGGGATGGCTGTGTGTGAAAATCCCAGTAGATCAACAGTTTCTCAAAAACTCAGCTCATCTAGCACCAACAACCATGCCACATTCAAAATCACATTGAGTTGCTGCCATATGATTTGGTTGAGTAGACATTTGTGTTAACAAGCAGTTGAACAGGTGTACCTAATAAAGTAGCCAGATATGTATAATTTCCCCCTTTTGGCACTCCTCTACTGGCCTCCTCTCTCAGACATGGCAATAGATGTGTCTCTCTAAAAGCCTACCTGGCCAGAAGATACTGCTGATCTGGGTCATAATGGTAGTGTGCAGGCTCTTACCGCGCCTCGTTCATGCATCTCAGAGTGCATGTTTGCGTTAGTTTATTTCACCAAGTGACTTGTTTGGGTTAGCGCCAGCAGTTTGTTCCTTAATCTGTCGCGTGCTTATCCGATACTGAGGTGACATGGCTGACAGGCTGCCCCCTGAGCCTGCTGTTCCAAGTCCTGGGCCTCAGAGATAGCTAGATGATGAGAGATGGGAGCAGAGAATGCTAGGCAGTCCTGCTGTGGCTGTGCTCTTAGATTCCCTCCAGTCTAAACTCACAAAGTTCTTCTCAAACCAACAGCACTGCAGGAGTTTATAAATACATAATCTAAGCAGCTAGCCAGACACTCTGGCACAGTGTTTAAAAGAGCATGAAAATTGGCTTGTGCTGCTTCTTGTCGACTCAAGTGTGTCGCTTCTTAATTGCCTTTCTTGAAAATTCAGCTTGAGAAAGATGTATTTCTCCTCGCAGAGAATATGACCTTGAATATGAACCTGATCTCATGACAAACACAATATAATTGAAACTATCAAAGGCAATTTGGCTGGATTTCACACAAATTTATTATAAATTTATAATAAAAGGGTTCGGTCCTGCACCAACCTCATAGAAGGTAGTGTATAGCATTCTACAGGAATTTCTATAAATAATCGTAAGCCCATGCTGAAAAATATAGGTCAGGTTCTGCCTCAGCTTCCTCTCTTCATTACTTTTCATCTTTATTAACCTGTTAATAATATTACAGTGACAAATAAGCCTGTATTTATATTCAATATTAATCAATATAGAAGTTAGACTCAAGCTTAGAAACAATACTGCAGAAAACGATCAGTAAACTGAAATTGTGTCTAATAATCCCCAGTGCCATTAGTCATTGTCATGGTGCTTTTCACTTGTGAGAGTGAAGGCACATGCACCAGCTCTTGTTAAACCTATGCCCTCAACATCCTGCAGTTTCACCCAGCTTCTCACAGAGCTTTCAGTCATGGCATTTTTAGCCTTTCCTGTAGAGGTCTCTCTTCTCAGATCTGCTCTTTGTGCTTGAACTTAACAGTATTTCAAGAGTGCTGTGCTGAAACACAGCCTCTTGCCAAAGTGTGGCAGCCCGTGGAATTGCTGAGCTCATAACCAATCACTATCTCAGCCATTCTGTGTCAGGCAGGATGGTGTATGCCAAAGAAATGTTGGTGAGAAGATAAGGCTTATGAAAGCCAGGCCTTTTATCAGTAACCTTTACAGTATATTAAAACAGTAGGATCTGCATAGAAAGATGGATAGATAGATGTACAGTGGAACCTCGGAACACCTCACTCGAACAGTTCAGACATCAAGCGGTTCTTTGAATTTTTTTAAATCTCAAATTCGAACAAAAATTCTGCCTTCGGACATGGGCACCCTAAATAAAACACTTTGGGTGAGATCTTCCGAAGGCAATGTATGTAATCCAGTCTGGTGGGCGGCAATAATGCACCAATACAGTATGTCAATCACCATAAAACCCAAAAGAACAACAGCTAGGGTGCGATCATAAGTATCTTATGTACATTATAATATTTTATTGTTATATTATTGTATTATGCATATTACATTACTCTACGGGTGCTTTTTTGGTGTTTTTTTCTTGTCCCAGTGATGAGATAAGAGTGATGAGTGCCGAAACTGCATTTGCCTCAGTGGCAATAAGGTTTTGCTTTATTTTCACTTATTTCATGTATTTATTGATTGGTATTATTGTATTACATTGGTTTATTTGTGCTTTTAATCATTAATTACATCCGAATACAGGCTTAAAAACAGTCATTTGGGGGTCGAGAACAGATTAATTCACTTTACATACTTCTTATGGAGAAATTTGATTCCAACTTCGAACAAATTGGAGTTTGAAAAGCCTTCTGGAGGCAATTAAGTTTGAATTCCAAGATTCCACTGTACTTTAATGATAGGATGAGGTATCAATAATATCTTTTAAATTATATGCAAGTCAAAGAGTAGAAGTCAGAACCTCAAATTTAAAAACAAACAAACAACAAACCTTTTCGGTTTCAGTTTTTGGCTCAGTATGTTCACTGACTCAGTAAGTTTGGTTTTGTTTCTGTCCAAGATGATTTAATTCAGTGTACAGTACTGTGCAAAGGTCTTGGGCATTCTATATTTTTTAGTTTATATTCAGATTATTCTTTATTTAAGTTTTAGTGGTCACTGAACTTTGTAGTTCTACAATTATAGACTATAGTCCATCTTTTTCTCTGCATATGTTGTTAATGATGATGGTCAGGAACCCCACAGGAGCACCACAGATCAGGTACTTTTTGGGTGGTGGATCATTCTCAGCACCGCAGTGACACTGATGTAGTGATGGTGTGTTAGTGTGTGTTGAGCTTGTATTAGTAGATCAGACAAGTGCTCTGAAGTGTCACTGGAGTGTCACTGCTGCACTGAAAACAGTAAATCAGCCAAAAACTGTTCAGCCACCAGTATCCTGTAGGCAGCGTCCTGTGAGCACTGATGAAGGATTAGAGGATGACTAACACAAACTGTGCAACAACATATGAGCTACTGTCTCTGACTTTACATCTACAAGGTGGAGCGATAAGGTGGACATCTCTAATAAAGTGGACCGTGAGTGAACAATGAAAACTCCAGCAGATCCAGTCACACCAGCACAACACACACTAAAACTGCACCATATCAATGTCACTGCAGTGGTGTGTTGGTCCTGACCATTAGAGACCAGAGTGAAGGGGACTAACACAGTATGTAGAGAAACAGATGGACTACAGTGTGTAACTGTAAAACTACAGTGGCCACTCACACTTACCTGCACAACCTTCTTTGCACCTTAAAATAGCTTTCTAAAGAGGAACTTGGAAAATCGTGGAGGTTTTTCTGTTGTTTTGAGGACAATAAAGTAACAATAAACTTCTTGAAGTGGATCAGCCATGTGTTAGTCTAATGTGATGTGTAGTCTAAAGTAATGTGAAATACTTTAATGACTCTATTATATAGTTCGATGTTTTATTTAACTCGTGCATTAGTAATGATATGGGAGACTGCCAAGTTGAGAGAACACTGAGATAATGACTAGTTCAAAGTGTTTTCTTCTCCTAAACTTATTGGCCTACTTAAAGCATGTGCTAGCCTCAGATTAAATAGTGAAGGGAAAATGGGACTTCACAGAGAATTTAGAAATTAAGGTGCATTAAGATGCCTTTCGGATAATTCCCGTCAATATGCCATTAACACGCAAATGTCTTCAAGTAGCAAACTTTTGTCTTTGAACTTTGTCAGACAATGAGTTTAGAGAACACTTGACTATATAATACCAATTGTCAAATACCTAAGAATAATAAGGAGCTTTCTACTGACAGATGTGCCTCTGTTCTGAATGGCTTTGTAATCTGCTTAATTTAGATTCCAGCTGTGAATACAGAAACTTAACTTGCATTGCTGATATGTACTGTCTTTATTAAGGTCATGTGTTACACATTATTTACTAAATGATCTAAGGCATGCCTATAATATACCCTCATACTCAAACATATTGTCTTAAGAAGTGTATGTCTATACAGTGGGGCAAAAAAGTATTTAGTCAGCCACTGATTGTGCAAGTTCTCCTACTTAGAAAGATGAGAGAGTAATTTTCATCATAGGTACACTATGAGACAAAATGAGAAAAAATCCAGGAAATCACATTGTAGGATTTTTAAAGAATTTAATTGTAAATTATGGTGGAAACTAAGTATTTGGTCAATAACAACAGTTCATCTCAATACTTTGTAACATAACCTTTGTTGGCAATGACAGAGGTCAAACGTTTCCTGTAAGTTTTCACCAGATGTTTGGGATCATTGTCATGCTGGAAGACCCAGCCACGTTCCATATTCAATGCTCTCACTGATGGAAGGAGGTTTTGGCTTTAAATCTCACGATACATGGCCCCATTCATTCTTCCCTTAACACGAGTCAGTCGTCCTGTCCACCTTGCAGAAAAACAGCCCAAAGCATGATGTTTCCACCCTCATGCTTCACAGTAGGTGTGATGTTCTTGGGATGAAACTCAGCATTCTTCTTCCTCCAAACACGACGAATTGAGTTTTTACCAAAAAGTTCTGTTTGGTTTCATCTGACCACATGATATTCTCCCAATCTTCTTCTGGATCATCCATATGCTCTCTGGCAAACTTCAGACGGACCTGGACATGTACTTGCTTAAGCAGGGGGACACGCCTGGCACTGCAGGATCTGAGTCCCTTTCGGCATAGTGTGTTACTGATGGTAGCCTTTGCTACTTTGGTCCCAGCTCTCTGCAGGTCATTCATCAGGTCCCTCCATGTAGTTTTGGGATTTTTGCTCACCGTTCTCATGATCATTTTGACCCCACGGGATGGGATCTTGCGTGGGGCCCCAGATTGAGGGAGATTATAAGTGGTCTTGTATGTCTTCCATTTTCTTACAATTGCTCCCACAGTTGATTTATTCACACCAACCTGCTTGTCTATTGTAGATTCACTCTTTCCAGCCTGGTTCAGGTCTAAAGTTTTCTTCCTGGTGACCTTCGACAGCTCTTTGGTCTTGGCCATGGTTGAGTTTGGAGTCTGACTGAGGCTGTGGACAGGTGTCTTTTATACAGATAATGAGGTCAAACAGGTGCCATTAATACAGGTAACGAGTGGAGGACAGAAGAGCTTCTTAAAGAAGTTGTTACAGGTCTGTGAGAGCCAGAAATTTTGCTTGTTTGTGGGTTACCAAGTACTTATTTTCCACCATGATTTACAATTAAATTCTTTAAAAATCCTACAATGTGATTTCCTGGACTTTTTTTTCTCATTTTGTCTCTCATAGTTGAAGTGTACCTATGATGAAAATTACAAACCTCTTTCATCTTTCTAAGTAGTTAATTCACAATAGTTATAAGAAATACAATGTACCATCACAACCCTGTATAATATATGATGGACCTGATAACTTTGTTTGGTGGACACCAAAAATGTATTGATAGACAGTATTACGAACAGCACAGAAGATCAGCCAGATGAAACAGAGACTCAACAAGTGAATGTGAGTCAGTTTTTATAGTTATAGTTTAGGGTGAATATACAAGTAGTGGGGGATAAACAAATGAGTACTATTTACAATAGGACAGGCACATACACTTATGAACACCATTTACAGCTTGATACAGATCAAGTAGGGGAAAGTCATACACACAAACACGACGAACTTGCACAGAAAATTCTCTAAGCACATCAACTGAGTTAGAACAGTCTCTATTCCAAAGGTGAGCTAACAAGCAAGCGAGCACGCGACCGGTAAGATAATGCACAAATAATGCACTTCTGCTCTTTAACTCCCACCTCTGCTCGCGGAGCCAGAGTGTTGACTGGCTATTGAGGTGACCAGCTGTTTACAGCCACAACGTCCGCAGTTAAAAGAAAGATTTTTATTTCCTATTACAGTGGTATCTCGGTTCCCACCATTAATTCGTTCCAGAAGGCTTGTCAAGAACCAAAAACGACGAGTACCGAGCAAAGGTTTCCCATAAGGCATAATGTAAATTGAATTAATCTATTCCAGACCTTCAGAAAATCCACACTGTATAAGGCATTATATGTAATAATGGCGATGTATTGTACAGGTGCTCCCTGATTTGCGAAGGGGATATGTTCTGACAAATCCATAAAAAGTAATGATAAGTAAGTTCATGTTTAAAACACTTGCATTAACCTACAGTTGGCCAATAATCATTAATTCAAAGCTTATTTTCATAAAGTGTTGAGAAATCCCATGTAATTTAGTGAGTAATGGATTGAATGTGAAAAGTAAAAGCAAAACACTTTGCTGTTAATGCTAACTGCAGCCTGTGTTCTGAAGTATTCAGGACAGGATTTCCCTTTTGGTTGGCTGTCAAACCTTTTTAGGATGCATGGAGACTTATTTTCACTAACAATACAGTACTGTAGATGTAAAAACAAAGAAAAACATGATAAAAATAGCGGAGGTATTGAATGAGCAAGGGCTATTGTGACTCACTGAATTACTGTGTGCTGAAACGAGTTACATGGTTCGACTCATACAAGTTAAGCAAGTGAGCTGAGAACCGAGCAAACAACTAGAACCAAGACACATTTTCTAGTCAAAATGTGTTGACAACCGAATTTGACGAGTTCTGAGATGGTCAAGAACCGAGGTACCACTGGGTAATGCATTATAATTTTTAAGACCTCGTCATTAAATCGTACGTTGATAGGATGTTTTTTAAACAGCGCATAACTGCAGTATACTATGTACAAAGTACATTTCTGTTTTACATTCAATTTTATAGCATTGACTCTTGGCCCACTGGCCAGTTGTAGGTTGTGACACACAGCTGTACATCCTGCACATATATACTATAGGTATTATGATAAATTAATATCTAATAATGCATGCATGTGGTATGCAAGTCTTGACTTGCCCATTTACTTATTTTGTTTAAGAACCATTTTTGTTGTCACAATACATATTGTGTGTGTCTCTAGAGGTGAGCATTTCTTTAATACCAGGGGTGAATGTACTTTCCTCTGCATGCTCCCTCTAAACAGTAACTCTTACTCCTGTGGACTGTGGTAGCCTAGCGATTAAGGTACTGGACTCTGGACCACCTCTGCCAAGCTGCCACTGTTGGGTCCTTGAGCAAGACCCTTAACCCACAATTGCTTGGATTGTAAGGTTGTATCAATTGTAAGTCGCTCTGGATAAGGGCGTCTGCTAAATGCTGTAAATGTAAATGTACTCCATATGCTCTCTCGCTCACACACACACACACACACACACACACACACACACACACACACACACATATATTCTGCAGTCATGACAGTTAAAGCTTATTTCAAGGTTACTACAGATTCCATGACATCCTCTGCTGCATTGCCCCCAGCTTCTCATATTCTATAGCTGCTGAGCTCAGACTCACATGTGGAAGGGATGTTCACCTTCATGCACTGATTTAAAGTCTCTCTTATTCCAGACCTACAAATCTGCTGGGCCTGTTCTCAAATTCTGTGAACAGGACAGAGGCCATCTTTACTGAAGTAGGTGATCATAGACATAGACTTCAATATGATGATCAAGCTACACTCCACATTACAGTAATTATGGACAGCTTTCTCCTCACATTGCTGGTAGTTGCCATGGTGGTCAGTGGTGGTTTCTTTGAACTTGTAATAGCATTGGATTATGAGGGGATGTTTGGCTTGTGCTTTGTTTTGTGTTCATATTAGCTCAATTGGGGTCTCTTTTTACTAAGTAATAATTTTGAAATGAGAAAAAATTTGTAATAATTTTGTTTTAGTTATGTCAACATAATTTTTACATGGTTTAGAGAACTAATGATGGCTACAACTAATGATGGCTTATAAAATTTTAATATGTAATTAAATAATAATACTTTATAAATAATTAATCATTTATGTGTTGGTAATGATGCAGTAATGATAATTGTCACTTTTTCAAGAAAAAGAGAGTCTAGGACATAAATTTGATAACGCTACTCAACAGCTAGTGTAAGATACAGTTCAAATAAATATGAATAATGACTGTTTCTTTTCTTTTGTAAAATACTGGCGCAACAGTGTAAATGGTAATGACGCTGAATAAACCTACCCAATGGTTAGGAGATGTGCATGATTAAATCACTTAACTTAAATCACCTTTACTCACAGTTACTTGGATTGTAATACTGTAATATTATCAGTAAGATTATCTGCTACATTGCATAAATGTACAGTAAACAGTGGGGCAGACCCAGCCAGTTAGGTCCCTGTGTCCTATGTAATACATACCTAAATGTGTGTTTGCGCCAAGTTGTTGTGAATTTGTGCTTCTCTAGTACTTACTCTATTAAAGAGTAAGTAATAATAATCATCATCATCTACATTTACAGCATTTAGCAGACGCCCTATCCAGAGCGACTTACAATTGGTACAACACTCTTACAATCCAAGCAATTGTGGGTTAAAGGCCTTGCTCAAGGACCCAACAGTGGCAGCTTGGCACAGATGGGATTTGAACCCTGGACCTTGTGGTCCATAGTCCTGTACCTTACCCACTAGGCTACCACAGTCCCACAAACACCATGTAATTAATCATTTACATTTACAGCATTTAGAGGACACTCTTACCCAGAGTGACTTACAACTTATACAGTCTTATAATCCAAGCAGTTGAGGGTTAAGAGCCATGTTCAAGGACCCAACAGTGGCAGCTTGGCAGATGTCGGATTTGAACCCTGGACCTTCTGGTCCATAGTCCTGTACCTTAACCGCTAGGCTACCACAGTCCAGATCATCATCATCATCATCAAATTAATAGAATTTGTACCAGGAGTAAACATAAAGGAAAAGAAGCAGAAGAATACAGTCTTTATATCTCATATCTAGAACATGGCAGAAGCACTGTCAAACTTAATCTGACTGATCTTAATGAACCCTGGATCATGTATTTTTAAACTCTTAAAACAGACCTACGACAGATGACTAAGAGCATATTCACACATTTACCCTCATTAAAAATACCTGTGAACACACAGAGTAGCACTGATTTTATATCTCACATGCACTGAGAGCAGGATAGCAATTACAACACGGAGAGGACAACAAGGGGCGATTACAGTAGCCGTTCTGCCTACTGGCTTGTTTTTTGGGTTGACTTGAACGTGGCTACAGGAAGGATAAGACAAACTTCAGGGACAAGGATTGAACCCTATTCTGCATTACCCTGAAGCTGTACGGCATAACCACTATCTGCTGTCACTGCACTGCCCTGAATACGCACAGCTGTACAGTTTGAAAATGATCCCATGCCACCCTGCCATCTCTAATGATGAACTGAATAGCTAACTGCTAGTACACCTATATTTGTAACAACTGAGATTTGTGTCCTACTCATTGCATCACTATGCTGCCCATTATTAATCATCAATATCCAAATCTCTAAAATATCAGTAGGTATATGTGCCATTTAATGACCATCTGGTCAACGTCTCTTCGCTTTAATGATAAAAGTCTCTATAATTATATGTTAATTTGCTATTATCATAAATTATAATGGGAAATAAACATCTGTCTTTTAACTCTGGACCTTGTACCCATAAACAGTTGGGCACCTCTACAGCCAGTCAACGCTGTGGATCCATAAGCAGAGGTGGGAGTTAAAGAGGAGAACCCTGCCACGTGTGTAACTACCATATCGGTCGTGTGCTCACTAGCTCACATTTGGACTAGAGACTGTTCTAACTTGGTTTGGGCAAGTTATTTGTGTTTATGACTTTTTGCTACTTAATTGTAACAAGCTACAAATTGTGTTTGCAACTGTATGTGTATGTGCCTGTCCTATTGTTAGTAGTAGTCCTTTGTTTGTCCACCCGCTACCTGTATATTCTCTCTAATCTATAACTATATAAACTGGTTCACATTCACTTGTTGAGTTTCTGTTTCATCTGGCTGTCTATCAATGCATTTTCCATCAAACAAATGTATTAGGTCCATCATTCCCAAGTGTTACTGCTTTCCTCTAGGGTCATAACAGTACATTACTGCATTTTCTATAATTATTGTGAAATATCCATAAATTAAACATACAGTGGCATTAAGGATGCTGTGTAGTGTTCCAGTCATGTTTCAGCGGTATCTCCGACACATTTACATATTGTTTCCATGCAGTTTCCTTGTGAAAATACCCTTTATATTTACATTACAGTAGCCTAAAAAGACTTGTGAGACTATGTTAATGTCCGGTCTATGTCCTTTTTCACAGACCATGATGCGAACATAAAATGGAACAACGGAAACCCACTATTTAAACTCACGCCATTCAAATTCCCATTTACAGTGGGGCACAAAAGTGTTTACTTAATTCATTTTCATCATAGGTACACTTCAACTATGAGAGACAAAATGAGAAAAACAAAATCCAGGAAATCACATTTAATTGTAAATCATGGTGGAAAATAAGTATTTGGTCAATAACAAACAAGCAAGATTTGTGACTCTCACAGATATGTAACTTCTTCTTTAAGAAGCTCTTCTGTCCTCAACTTATTACCTGTATTAATGGCACCTGTTTGACCTCGTTATCTGCATAATAGAAACCTGTCCACAGCCTCAAACAGTCAGACTCCAAACTCAACCATGGCCAAGACCAAAGAGCTGTTGAAGGACACCAGGAAGAAAATTGTAGACCTGCACCAAGCTGGGAAGAGTGAATCTACAATAGACAAGCAGGTTGGTGTGAATAAATCAACTGTGGGAGCAATTGTGAGACATACAAGACCATTGATAATCTCACTCGATCTGGGGCTTCACGCAAGATCTCATCCCCTGGGGTCAAAATGATCATGAGAACGGTGAGCAAAAATCCCAGAACTACACAGAGGGACCTGATGAATGACCTGCAGAGAGCTGGGACCAAAGTAAAAAGGCTACCATCAGTAACACACTACGCTGAGAGGGACTCGGATCCTGCAGTGCCAGGTGTGTCCCCCTGCTTAAGCAAGTACATGTCCAGGCTCGTCTGAAGTTTGCCAGAGAGTATATGGATGATCCAGAAGAGGATTGGGAGAATGTCATGTGGTCAGATGAAACCAAAATAGAACTTTTTGGTAAAAGCTCAACTCGCCGTGTTTGGAGGAAGAAGAATTCTGAGTTGCGCTATACCTACTGGGAAGCATGGGGGTGAAACCGAAGTCGGAGAACTTGCACAATCAGTGACTGACTAAATACTTTTTTGCCCCACTGTAAATTGATTAGATATTTCAAAAAAATTTCACACCATGCAAACAACTAGCCCGTTATAATGGATGATGATCCAAATGCTCAAACTAAGAAATTGAATTTTGTGCCCAGTGAGTGTGTGTCTCAGTCAGTGAGTATCAGAATAACATGGCAGAAATAGATGGTGTTCTGAATGAGCTCAAGTTAAGTGTTGAAGATGCCAAAACGAATCATTTTTTGACAAATAATTTTTTCCGGGACCAGATACATTTGGATAGCACAGTTCAACTGTATCTGGCATTTTTTAGCAGTCTACAGATTTAGAGTCAGCCATCTAAAACATAATTTACGTATCCTGGGAAATTTGAAACCTATGCATGCAGTACAGATGTCTATTACGGCAGATGTATTGTATGAGACTTACTAGATATTTATGTTACATGTAATTGAACCCTGCCTTTCCTGCTCAGGACCTCGCCACTTATCCCTGGACATCACAGGGCACAGGGCGTGCCCTTGGTGGGATGCCAGTACATCTCAGGGTTGGGTTTGGGTTGCTGTAGCAGTGCAGGGGATGATCCCCAACTAGCCTCACCTCCAGACACAGCAAATCGTAATCCTCCGGGATTAAGGCACTGGATTCACGAAAGTATCTTGAGAAAGAAAATCTTCTTAAATGTGTGTTTATTCTTGACATCATCCTTAAGAAAAAAGTTACAAAAATGTATCCGTCAAATATCTTCTTAAGAATTATCTGATTGTCCCTTAACTCTTTTCTTAAGAACAATTCTTAGAACAAGTGGTATTCTTGAAAACATTACGTTCTTAATGTTTGTTAAACTTACGATAGCCTCACTTGTCTTAGGCTGTAAGAGTTAACAAGGTAATCATCTAAATTTACCAAATTTTAAACAGTTTATTTATTGGAAGCAAGGCGTACATTTTTTCAATTCGAAAGTTTGAAAGCCTTTTGAGTGATTTTTTTTGTGTTTCTACCATCACCCCACAATTACCATATTAAGGAGGATTTTTTTCCTGTTGGCTATTCATTTCACCATCACCTCTAAGATTTGTTTGCTCATTTTTTTTGAATGCTTGATTACCTCCGTTTTGCTGACCTCTGAGCAGATTAAACTAAATAATGTAAATAACTGGAAATACAAACAAAAAATGTGTCTTGCACCATATATTGTAAGAGGAAAAATGCAACCTAGCCTACATAAGAAAACAAAGGTCTTCTGAGAAAGTTTGTTTCTCAGAATTGCATTTAAGAACTTCTTACTTACTTCTTAGTTTCTTAAGTTTTTGTGAATCCAGACCCAGGTCCTTGCCACGATGGGCTAGCGTATTAGATGTCTGCATCATCCAGGCACCCACTTACAATAAATAGATATTCTTTATTGAAATATTGAGTATATTCTAGCACAACATGCACTCTTTTGGGGGAAAATGACTTCCATCTACCATAACGCAGCATCTTATTGACCAGTGCCAATAAATTTGTGCATCTGGATGAGTGTAGAATGAAAATGGATGTTCGGTTGCTGCCAGGCTACTCAGACAATTCACCTGATCAGCCAAATCACTGGATTCCATTAATTATCTCCAAAATCTAGTTGGAACAGTAATGAAATCCATAACTTCTGGCTGATTTATGCACCCAGTCAGTAGCAGGGACATCTTATGACAGTTATGAATCCTCACCTAACCAAACTGGAGCCATTATTACACAATTTTTGTCTGCTTAGGCTATGCTTTCTGTTTATCACCTCCGTTTCTTTTGTTACTGATGTCTGGTTGTGGTATGGCTAGTACAAAGTGTACCACATTTAGTGTGCTGATGAACAAGTACTAACCGGGCCGAAGGATCCATGCTAACCAGTGCTGGCGTAAAATGATTTCTCACAAGCCTTTAAGAAAATATCAACCCTTTTCCATAGACCTCTAGACCTTATCCTTATTATTCTGGTCAGATATACATACATTTCCTCTAAACGTGAGCAATGAAAGCTAATTCTGTTCAGCACAACTGATTAGTAGTCTTACTATAAATAGCAGATAGGCTGCCCAAAAGTTTCTGAATGATTAGATTAAAGGATGGAGGTGAGAGGCAGTCAACCACCAGTAGGTATGAATGGAAGGAGAAGCACAGGCAGACATGTTTCCATGGGAGAAGGGGAGAGATTTGGGTTAAGAAACCTACATCATCTGCAGCGGCCAATGGGAATGCTCCTATAAAATGTTCAAAGGGAGTGTCCTAGCAACAGACGAGTAAATATATTTTCAAGCTCTGGTGATTTTGCATAAGAGAAGCCCAGATTTGCTTCAGTGGTTCAAATGTTTCTTGTCAATATTTGATGCGATGGTGAAGATAAAATTTCAAAATGCATTTTTTGTGTGTGTTTTATACTACTGGTCCCTGGTATTGTGTTTTACACCTATGTTCTTGTTAAAAAAGAAGCTTCATTATATTTTCACATACTTTCCTGAGGCTTGGGAATAAGAATTTGCCTAAAAGGTTGGGTTTGACAATAGCCCAGTGAATTTTTTCCTCATCTTGCCCTTTCATTCACACATTTTCCCCATCCCTCACCTTTTCAGTGCAGCCAGGGAAATTAGTGGGGAAAAAGACATGGTTCGTCCCTCCATTCATTACCTCATTCATTGTTTCTACACTGCTTGTTATTTACTCCCACCCCTTTGGCGATTGCTGTTGGATTTAGGTAGGTGTGAGAATGCCCACACACAGCCACAACCTAATTAGCTGTACAGGCTCATCCACCTGTCTCTTACAATGTCATGTTAGAACAGCAAACAAAGACGTAATGTGCATAAGTGGTCTACAGGTCGGTAGGTCCCATACGGAAATATACTGAAGCAAAGTATTCCAGCTATAATTCTGCACCAGAACCATACTACTGTATGTGTGGACTACAATGATGTACGACAAACACAACCGTCTGTGCACCTATACAGAGATAGTGAAGGTGTGCATCATGGGTACACTCCAGAACATATCGCTGTGTGAAAGCTTGCGTTAACGTGTCTATTTGCAAATCTACAACGCACACTGCAGGGAAAGAGGACGAGCCCCGGTTGACCGGTATCAGGGCTGTAAAAGTAGCACGCTTTTCACTTTCCCTCTCTCTCTCCCCCTCTCTCATTCTCTCTCTCCTCCAACCCTCCTTCCAACGCCTGGCTGCAGAGGATGCCGGCATGGCAACAAGAGCTCCTGCCATCCGCTGCCATGTGCTACCATTTTAATCTAGAGAATCACTCCGGCTAAAATCACACCCCAAAAGGTTGAGTAAAAGACAGAAAGAGAGACAAAGAGGTGCTGAAAATGGAGAGAGAGTGCATCAGTGATGCTGCTTACCGGCTGGTTGGGTTACTGGGAGGCAGCCGTGCTCCTGCTCTGTCTTCAGAAAAAAAATAAAAGAGACGGAAAAAAGAGCAAGCACAAGGGCTAAAGACAGGAACAGACCCCTGTGTGGAGATCACAAAGGAAGGGGTGAAAAAACAATGCTCCTTTTACTTCCCTGTACGATTCTGGGCTTTCCTGATTGTGCCTGCCTCAGCCTCACGCTGTGTGTGCGTGTGTGTCTGTGCGCGTTTGTGTGTGTGTGTGAGCGCACATGAGTCTATTTCCCTGAATGCTCTCTCGCTCTCTCACTATCCCTGCACTCAAGACGTTCTGCTCAGCTATGAGAAACAGAACGCTGTGTTCCATCCATCCATCCTCCCTCCCTCTCTCTCTCATTCTTTCTCTCTCTCTCTCACTCATACAAAGACCCCCACCAGCATCAGCCTAGCCCCTTCACAACCCCGCCCCCTGACATCTTCGAAGCCTAAAGGTATGAGTGGGTGTGTGTGTATATGTGAGTATGCATGTGACTGTGTTGTGTTTATGGTATGGGGGTCTTATTTCATCGTTCCTCACACCCTCATGTCGCTACAGCAAGTGCAAATGAGGCAGCTTTCAGAAAGGCCAGGATTGGTGGGCTCTAGTGATGGGATAGTGCAAACAAACGGCGTCTGGCTTCAAGTGCGTGAACAGAATGGCTATTGTCTGTCATCGCCACAGTGTCTCTAAACAAGCCTACCTCACACGCCTTGTCTGTCTCAGCACCATTCCTCGACTCATCCTCTCCAGCCTAGGGTCACATGGACTACATATGGAATGTACCGGTACTGGATACCGTGTCATTCTTGGGCCATTTTAGAGGTACCTTCATATGTGTGGTGCCTCAGCTGGCTCGTCAAATGTGTATTTGCATTCAGGTCATATACGATTCGTGCCATAATTAGCTTTTTGGCAGCATGCCTCCAGAATATGTTGGCACTGATCCGTCTACAGTGGCCTCCTGCAGGGCTGTCATCTTTCTGCCTCATGTGGATTGACAGATTTGACTTGTCATTTAATACTGAACATATCACTGAATGATCATTGATATAACTTTAATTTTGAACAATGCAGTGCATGACCTCGGTGGTCACAGTGACAATCACTTTGCCTCCTATCACTTTGCCGTGTGTCAGTTTTCATAGTGGTTAGTTTCCCTTTTGTTTCCATTATCTGCTGAAATGAAGTTATTGATCACATGAAACTAGAAACTGCTTCACATCTTAGTCATTTGGCAAATAGTTTTTATTTAAAGTAACTTGCAGTTAAGACAGAGAAATGCAAGCAATTGAGTCCTAAGAGACCAACAGTGAAGGCTTGGCAGTTGTACGACTCTTAACCTTTTTGATCAATAGGCAGTAACTAAGAAGGCAATGCTGCTGTTTCCAATCATAACATATTATTATTCAGTTGTACAGCTATACCCTAGCTTTACCAGGTTTTTCTTGCTTTTTGTCTCTCACCTTATTTTGTTTTCCCTTAAATAGTTTGATATTTTATCATTTTTTCAAAGTATTGCTAATAATCCATCTGTCACATCCATTGTCTATAGTTGCTAAAGCTCTCAAATATCTGTTGTGTTCTAGTGAAGTACACCAGTTCATGTTCAACTTAGATCACCATGCGCCTAACACTGCTAGTGACCAGTAGGGTCTTGAATCACTGGAGCACTGATTCTTGATGCGCAGGAATTTTGCTTTAAACCCTTCCCAATGTAAACCCATTTCCATGTATTGTGTGTGTTCTGAACACCCTTAGCTTCAATCCCTAGCTACACACAACATCTGCACTAAGGTCACCGAGTTTATTTACAGTTGATCTGCTCACTAAGCAACTGAAGAGACAACCTTTCATTTCACATCTTAATGACTGCCCACGAATGGTGATTACTGAAAAAGATGTCTGCCTTTGTGAATGAGTCAGTATGTGCTGTGAATGCTTTTAGAATGTCACTAATGTCTCCGGGTGCCAAAAAAAGCTGGCGATGAAATTGAGTAGATCACATAGTGTGAGTATGTAACTCCTATTTTTTAGCAAGTGGAGATTGTGTTTTTTCACATGAAAAGATGTATTCTACATATACTGGCCAAACTATGACTGTTTTCAATATACAATCAATGAGTCCTTATTTTGCTAGGCACAATTTGTCAACTTTCATTCCAACCACTGATGAAAAAGAAACCACGAGTGACCAGATATTATTTGGTGGTATAGCAGGATCGACAAAGCAATGACATGGTATAAAACAATAATAATATGCTGTCATATCGTGCAGCATAGCAATACATACATAAACAACTCACATAGGAATCTGTAATAATTACTAAGTAAAATATGATAATTATAGTTCAGTACAGTACTGTAACATCATACATCAGGCAGCACTGTACAGTGCTTTTTTTGTATTGAGTCTGTTTATGGTTGCATCTTTCTGAGATAAAAGAACAATTTTTTTCTCCTATTATTATAATTTAACACTTTGTTTGGTAAAGCGAATGGCCATTGATCGGATGGCTGTTAAATGGTGCATATCTGTATATACAGTGTGTGTGAGTGAATAAACTATATTTTTAGTGACTTACTATTGGCTAAAATTATGATATTAATCTACAATAAGACAATTTGTAATTAAATTGCCATTTTTTGTAATTGCTGCAATAACGATTATGTTGTATATATTTTCTGTACAGTTTGTCCTGATTAGAGTTATGGTGGGATTGGAGCATAGAATGCTAATCTGAAATATTACTAGAGCATCCAGTAAGTAGAGCATTGCAGTAATTAAACCTCGAGGTTATAAACGCATGAACTAGTTTCTCAGCATCTATAAAAGAGTGTATATTTCTAAGTTTTGCGATATAAAGTAACTGAAATAAGGTAATTCTAGTGATGTGTGCGTCAAAGGAGAGATCTGAATCATTTGTGAAACCGAGATTAAAAACCTGTTTATTCATGTTTTTAATCTGTTTTATTAGCTTCAGTAATAAGAAGTTCATCACTGCTACTGACTGAGATAAATATTGCAGTTAAACAGAATGTATTGCATTTTTAGGTAATTTGCCATAAACACGCTCATTGCTACATTTTGCCACATTATAATAGTAATTAAAAAGAAATTAAATACTGTAAAATAACTGGTCTGTTGTTATTGGAGTTAATGACTCAAGAAAGGTATATTTTTGTTTACAGGATAACTATTTGATGTCATATTTTGAACATTATTTTACTTTGAATGATTTTAAGACAACTGTCCTCACTCAACCCCAGGCCATTTTGATTTAGTGGATATTAGCCCAGTGACCTAAATTTCACTGTTGCCAGTGAAACTGCAAAGCAGCAGCTATCAAAAAGTGATCTTTGTAGTCTGTACCACCATAATGAACTCTAGAAGCAGTCTGAAGTCCTGCCTTTAACTAAACCATCCAGATTTCAACACAGTTTGAAGGGGACTAGTGTTAATATTAAATGAAGAAGATCATATATGGTTAAACACATTTTAATGCTACACAGTTTCACTTCCTTAATGTAAAGACTAAATATTTTAGCCATTATAGATCTGGTCATTCTCCTTTGCCATCAGAAAGTCATTTTCTTCCAGAAATCTACTCTTCGCTGGATATTTTATCTTTTTCAGAGCATACTCTGTAAACTTTAGAGATGGCTATGCATGAAAATCCTAGTAGGTCAGCAGTTTCTGAAATACTTAGTCCAGCCCGTCTAGCACCAACAACCATACGCTGTTCAATGTCACTTAAATTACCTCTCTTCCCCATTCTGGTGCTTGGTTTGAATTTCAGCATTCATCTTAACCATGACTACATGCCTAAATGCATTGAGTTGCTGCCATGTAATTGGCTGATTAGAAATTTGCATCATCAAGCAGTTGAACTGATGTACCGAATAAAGTTTCTGATGAGCATATATTTGAAAACAAGTGTTTTTATCGAATTTGTAATGTCCTGTGACAGTATCGCTAGCAGACTTAAACAACCTTGATGTTTTGTTTTTATCACCATCAGATCTGAATTCTGTGTTACTAGTGCCCTAAATAGCGTATATGGGGCAATCTAATTAGTAACCAGGGAACAAGTGAGTAAGTGATTTCAAACACAGCTCTGGACTGGTAATTGCTGTTTTCTGGATTTGGTAAAATGCATGCATATAAATGAGTGCCTTCATTAATTTTTAAGGCTGTTTGGTGTGATTCACTTCATTTTGTTTTTCTTTTCCTCATCTAAAGGAGGGGCGGCATGGTGGGTAGCACTGCTGCCTGACAAGAAGGTCCTGGGTTCAGTTCCAGGGTGGAACAGCCTGGGTCCTTTATGTGTGGAGTCTGCATGTCCTCCCCGTGTCCACGTGGGTTTACTCCGAGTACTCTGGTTTCCTCCCACAGTCCAAAGACATGCATGTTAGGTTAATTGATTACAATAAATTGGCATTGACATGTGTGTGGTTGTGGGTGTGGGTGTGGGGGTGTATCCAAAGCAAATCCATGCTTACCCCAAAGCACTTACACAAATTTCTACTCCAAAGCACTTACACAAAAAGCTGCTAATTGCTAAGGCTTCAGAAGTATGTAGACTTTAAGTCATCAGAAGTTAAGCTTGGATACCTCAAAACCTTCATATTAAAGGTTGTGTTGTTCAGTTTACCTTATAGTTGCATATTCTGAACATAAAATAGTCAGAATATGTGACTTCAATTGTTATCCAAGGCCAATACAGAAATGGTTTGCTAACTTTGGTTGAGAACTTGGCTGACTTGAAAAGAGTGTTGACCTTAACTCCATTAGATTCATTAGAATGCAAACTGTTAACCAGGGCTCATTGTCCAACATCGGTGCCTGACCTAATATGAATAGGTTAAAGAATTTGTGGATAGGAATCTGAGAATACAGGGGGCAGATTTTATTTTAGAGCTCCCATTTTAAAGTTATACTTAGATAATACTGTTCATGTCTGAATTATGCAATCCCAAAAACACACATCTATTCATACATTTCAAGCTAGCAGCACATTCCAAAAGAAGTCGGGAATGGACATTGTAATCATGATTTGGTACTAATGCAGTACCCATGAAAAGCAGAGTAATACGCAAATCCCTTCCAGTCATTCTTTGGGGAACACTTTTTTAAGGATTTCAATAATTTTCTAATTTAACTGGAGATCCTCTTCCCATCTTTGCCCCTAAAAGACTCAGCCTTTTGTGGATGCTGCTTTTGTAACAAAAACCTGTTTATACAAGTTGTTTGAAATCACTTCATTATTTATTTTTTCACCTCATTACTAGCCCTAAATTGCCCTGTCCCAAATGTGTTGAAGGCCTGAAATGCATACTACTATTACTAATATAATACTTATTCACGAATGAAGTTGACCAGAAGAAAAACATGAGATATCTTGGGTTCATACTGTCTGCAGTGAAATAAAAGTCAACATAATGTAATATATGCTGCATTTTTTTCTCATACTGTCCCAATTTTTTCTGATTTGGAGTTGTAATTCCATGCTTGAGCATCAGATGATATCTTCTACTGCATCTCATGACTGCATTCCTAGCTTCTGTCCCTGAATGGGCCCTGAACTTGTGTAGTCACCAGCACGATGGTACTCTAGTAAAGGCCCCTCTGTCCTCTATGCACCGACACTTTGGTGTCATATTGGGTACGTTGGATCCTCAGGTCTGGCGCATAGGATAGACCAAGAGAAGCGCCTAGAAGTGGTTACTATTAAGTTTTGATGTTTCCAGAAAATATCTTGCATTTCCCTGCTGCTAATATATCAACCCATTAGAGATTTGCACAGGTGGCGCACCTCATTCAGAAATGTGGGAAAAGCAACAGGCCACTGAGGAGCAGTAAGCAATGTGTTGAGAATTCACACCCACCTACTGGATTCTTGCTGGTCGGATGATTTGCATGTATGGTAGCTGCAGTGTAACTGTACAAATCTCTCTACTAGTGCACATTGGTGCGTTATGCTGAAGAATTGAGTATTAAATTCTTATTCAAATATCACGCTTGTCATGTAAACCCACTCTCTTCCTCATTTTTGTACTGATGGAACTTTGCGTAGTGTGTTATGTGTGATTCCATGGATCTATTCATTTCCTCATGCACTAGGTTGACTCTGTATGTCTCTGACAATTACCAATTCTGTAATGTGTCATCATTCAACAGAGATACTTATGCACATAGTAATTGCCTATATCTACTCCATCCACTCCCCCCACCATGGTCTTGCTCAGTTCCCCCATTTAGCCTATTTTTAGCCTTTTATTTGGAGGCTCGGAAAGCTGTGTTGCTCAGCATCACCATGACTCGCCTCCTCCGGAACTTCTACACACCCCTGCAATGTGCATGCAGATAGTATGGTCCAACTGCACACTCACTTGCTCCACTCACTGCTCTCACTCTCTCCTTATAAGGACAAAATGCATTGAGAAAGACAGGGAACAGGGCTGTACCAGCTTATGCAGGTAGGTAGAGCCTGTCAAGTCAACAGCGCTGTCAAATACACTGGGTGGGGAGGGAGGGAGGGAAGGAGGGAAGGAAGGAGGGAGGGAAGGAAGGAAGGAAGGAGGGAGGGAAGGAAGGAGGGAGGGAGGGGAGGTAAAAGAAAAGAAGACAGAGATGGTCCTGAAAGGACAGCGCCCAGGACTCCCATTGTAAGGCATATGTGTCCTACAGTTAATGGGAATAACTTTAAATTTGAAAATCAGGTAATGTGTATCATTCAACCCCAAATCAGAACAAAATGGGACAGTATGGACAATGCAAAGACTTTGATTTTCATTTCATTACAGACAGTATGAACCCAAAATATTTCTTGTTTTGTCTGGTCAGCTTCATTTCATTTGTTAATAAACATCCTTTCCTGCATTTCAGGCCTGAAACACATTCCAAAATATGTTGGGTCAGTAAAACATTTGCCACTTTTGCCGTTCCTTACCACAAAAAGACATTTTGACAACAAGGATACAAAGTGATTTAGTGTTTCAAGTCCCATTCTTCCTGCAAACACGTCTTACGACTACATACTGTGCAATAGTACGAGGTCATTGCTGTCTCATTTTTCATGTCAAGATTTTTTTTCAAGTATTACCTCTGTTTGTATTACCCTGTTGTATTTGTATTAGCATTGCCGTCTTGTTTAGCATTATTAGCATTTTTGTGTTAGGCCCACTTTGTATTGTTTGCCTTGCTTTTATGTTTTCACGTTATCACTATGTCTTTACCATGTCACACTTTCGTGCATGTCTGTCTCAGGCTCCGTGCCTTGCCCTATGTGTGACATGAAGTTGGTAAATAACTCAATACTCTATGCTTTAAATGAGTAACCATGCACGTCTATAGGCGTTTGCTCTCCCCACTGGGAATACTCACTGAGTAATGTGTGAACAATGCCTGGAGCCTTTACTAACCTACACACACCTACACACAAAAAAGCTCTACAATAATTTCCCTGTTTGTTGCAAAACCTACGGTCAAATTCTGGTAATGCATGTACTTTCCTTCTATGTCTTGCTTCATAAATGTGCAGGTGAATCATTGGCATGGGTCCAGCTCATTTTTGTTTGGCACTTCAGATTGCCCATCTCAAATCAGATGTCAGTAAACACAACAGGCATGCCTTACAGGAGAGCACACCACACAAACAGCTATTAAACAGGATAATGAGAGGAACATCGAACAGTGTGATACCTGTCTGCTTGAATAAGTCACTTCTGGATGCTGTGCTCAAAGCCCAATAGAGACATGAAAAGCAGACTCTCATGTCCACTGCACTATTTAAACATTACTTGCCTTTATTAGTCACTTATTTAGTTTTAACACTATGTAGCTGAAAGCATGTTCTAGTTAGTGATTTCTGATACTCAGGCACACTCACTGCTAACAGGTTCGTAAAATGAAATCTCTCTAAATAACTAGTAAAATGGCTTGTACTGCACACGCCAATGGCTCTGAGTATGACACAGTCATATGTTTCCATCTCCCCAACAAGTCACTTGTCATCCGAAAGCAAGTCCATAAAGAAATGGTTTGCCATCTTTGATGGAGAACATGGCTGACCTGCACAGAGCAGTGATCTTCAGACACCTGTGAGATTTATTGGAGTGCCAAGAGTGAATCAAGGCCACATTTGTCCAGCATCAGTGGACAAATAGTTAGAGCTGGAAAAATACTTAGAGACAAATAGTGGACAAATATTTAGAGACAACATCCCTTCAGACCTGACTATAAGTTATATATATATGTTGTTATACTATATATGTTGTAGTATACAGGTATCTGCTGTTTAACGTCAATCTGATCGGCAGCTGTCTGCTTTAACATCTTAAAAATGGTAACTTATAATGGGAAATTAAAATCTGTCTTTAAACTCCAGACATTGTAGCTGTATATAGACTCAGAATGGTAAAGAGAATGTACAGCGCTGCCTGACATATGATGTGTATACAGTACCGTACTGAGCTCTAATTCCAGTTCCATTCTTGCTTCATGGCTGTTTTTTGGCGAGAGGTGAGTTTGGCGCCTTAACGAGGTTACAACAAAATAGAAAAGTGGCATTCATACTTGATGCTGACAATGTGTTTTACTGAGCAGCCCACATGATCATACAATCACAGTTACTATATACATAAACATGTACGTACAGTGGTGCTTGAAACTTTGTGAATCCTTTAGAATTTTCTATATTTCTGACCTAAAACATCATCAGATTTTCACAAGTCCTAAAAAGTACATTAAGAGAAACCAGTTAAACAAATGTGACAAAAATATTATACTTGGTCATTTATTTATTGAGGAGAATCATCCAATATTACATATTAGTGAGTGGCAAAAGTATGCCTCTACGATTAGCAGACAATTTGGTGAAATTAGAGTCAGGTGTTTTCAATCAATGGAATGACAATCAGATGTGAGTAGGCACCCTGTTTTATTTAAAGAACAGGGATCTATCTAAGTCTGCTCTTCACAACACGTTTGTGGAAGTGAATCATGGCACGAACAAAGGAGATTTCTGAGGAGCTCAGAAAAAAGAGTTGTTGATGCTCATCAGGCTGGAAAAAGTTACAAAACCATTTCAAAAGAGTTTGGACTCCACCAATACACAGTCAGACAGATTGTGTACAAATGGAGGAAATTCAAGACCATTGTTACCCTCCCCAGAAGTGGTCAACCAACAAAGATCACTCCAAGAGCAAGGCGTGTAATAGTTGGTGACGTCACAAAGGACTCCAGGGTAACTTCTAAGCAACTGGAGGCCTCTCTCACATTGGCTAATGTTAATGTTCATGAGTCCACCATCAGAAGAACACTGAACAACAATGGTGTGCGTGGCAGGGTTGTAAGGAGACAGCCACTGTTCTGTAAAAAGAACATTGCTGCTCATCTACAGTTTGCTAAAGATCATGTGGACAAGCCAGAAGGCTATTGGAAGAATGTTTTGTGGATGGATGAGACCAAAATAGTACTTTTTGGTTTAAAAGAAAAGCATTATGTTTGGAGAAAGGAAAACACTGCATTCCAGCATAAGAACCTTATCCCATCTGTGAAACATGATGGTGGTAGTATTATTTCGGCCTGTTTTGCTGCATCTGGGCCAGGATGGCTTGCCATCATTGATGAAACAATGAACTCTGAATTATATCAGAGAATTCGAAAGGAAAATGTCAGGACATCTGTCCATGAACTGAATCTCAAGAGAAGGTGGGTCATGCAGGAAGACAACAACCCTAAGCACACAAGTCGTTCTACCAAAGAATGGTTAATTAAGAATAATGGTAATGTTTTGCAATGGCCAAGTCAAAGTCCTGACCTTAATAAAATCGAAATGTTATGGAAGGACCTGAGGCAAGCAGTTAATGTGAGGAAACCCCCCAACATCCCAGAGCTGAAGCTGTTCTGTACGGAGGAATGGGCTGAAATTCCTCCAAGCAGGTGTGCAGGACTGATCAACAGTTACAGGAAACCTTTAGTTGCAGTTATTGCTGCACAGGGGGTCACACCAGATACTGAAAGCAAAGGTTCACATAGTTTTGCCACTCACTAATATGTAATATTGGATCATTTTCCTCAATAAATAAATGACCAAGTATAGTATTTTTGTCTCATTTGTTTAACTGGGTTCTCTTTATCTACTTTTAGGACTTGTTTGAAAATCTGATGATGTTTTAGGTCATATTTATGCAGCAATATAGAAAATTGTAAAGGGTTCACAAACTTTCAAGCACCACTGTACACGTGTAGTTTCTATTCAGTTAGGCAAATTTGAGAAATGGTCTGTGATTGATGATTGTTTCTGTGACGGGAAGCACATGAAGTCCAGCCTGTGATGAATAACAGCAAAATCATTATAAGATATGTCTGTTCACTTTTTTGCCATCTTGGTAACGCCACCGGGCAGTTTATTCCAGCCATACAAGACCAGACTCCTATATATTTGAATGGGGAGAGACCCATACTGTATATCCAAAGCTGAAAGAGAAATTAACATTTAAAATGCATATTCATAATCGCTGGTATAATCTGACAAAATTTATGTAACTGGCGTTGTTGGGTTCAAATAATACAGAAACATTCCATTTTTAAAGGTTATTCTGGCTACTGCACTTGCGCATTCCGCCACTACAAAGGGGCCAAGACTTGCCGCCACCCCCTCTCCAACACATTTACTAATATGCCGATTGTTTTTTTTTCTAATGACGGGGCAGGGCTTCTGTACTACAGTCCCAATCATATTTTAACCAGTGAGCAGTCTCCTCCTTATATAACGTCTCTGATAAGAGACAAGGGCTGTATAGATGGCAGCTTAGCGGGGTAAAACTTCATTACTGGCAATACATTTATCACAAGCTTGGTGAGGGCGAGAGGCAAGGCTGGCGGCTTTTTAAGGTAAACTGCATCAAAAGAAATCCGTCCTGCAATCACAGGTGGTGCGAGATGAGGATGGCGAGATAACGAAGCAAGATAACAAGTTATAATAATTCTAAAAGAGTCCTATGATAATTGCCAATGTATGCATTGTTACTCCACCCGATATGGCAGCGTATTTTTATAGTGCGGAGCGTTTTGCTTCTTCTGCCCTCCTCCTATCACTGTCTGCGGTGGGTTCCTCCCCCTAGGATAAAACCCAGGACCTTTCTGCTGTGAGGTGACAGTGGTACCTACCGAGCCACCCATACTAGGATTTCTTTGTACTTTCTGGAGGGGGATAAAATTTAATAAAATACTGAATGAAAACTGGTTAGAGGAATCAGTTATTTTATTTCTGAATGATTAGCTATTAATTAGCTGAGTAACAGGTTCAGGGTTTGCTTGGCATTGCCTATAGCATTCTTAATGAACAGCAGACGTAGCAGAAAATCACATAAAGAACAGTTATAAAGAACCATCTGTGACAAAATGAATGTAAAAAGCTTGCCTGTAAAGTGTTTGCAAGTAACTCACCCAAATAAGGAACTGGCTAGCGCGTTCTAAATGCCTTTCCTCTGTTTTCACCACACCTAAAGTGAATGAGTGCAGCTGCTATTTGTCATTGTTTTGGTGTGCCCTTACCGAGGTAGTTATGGTTGCTTACAGATGTCTAGTGTTCTCCAGTCAGTGAAATACATGTATGTTGTGAGAACTGCTTTAACTTTTCATTGCCATGCAATTCATGAATGAATTCTTGTGACCGTAGTTGTCCTCGAATATGTCTTGTAGGATGGGTTGCCTGGTGCAATCTGGATAATGCACTGAATCCCCATTTTTGCGCCTTTTAGTATTACCAGGATTTACAGGAGGCAGATGGGGGCAATTAGGTAATATGGTTAATTTGTGTTAAAAAATCTACGTGGTAAAGTTTTCATCGCATAACGCTGTAAGGCGTTAATGTTGACAGCCTACTTCTGCCAAAAAAAATTCTCTGCATTGTCTTCGTCTCTGTTTGACGTCTGCTTTGATTCTGTTTTTATGGTACTTAGTTTCAAATTTTTCTGATTGCTCACATCTGAAAGAACTTTTCTAACACAAAGTTCAACTGACCTAATATTTATTTGAAATAGCCCTCAAACTGATGATGGGGATTCCAGAGGAGGAAATGGTGAAGGGAAGTTAACCAGGCCATGTTGAAACCAGAATGCAGCCTATGAGAAACTGATGTAGTATAATTGAATAGATGTTACTGCCACGATAGTGCATTCCTGCTAGGAATACTATGTTGTAATAAAAACACACATCAAAGGCTGAATGTGGTGGCTATGAGTGTGTGCACAGCTTCAGTTGTGCTTTTTAGTCAATATTTCCATAACTTACTTCCCTTCAAGTACAAAAAGATCCAAGGTCAATGAAAGATAGATATATATTTTAAGTGCGTTTATTGGAATAAGGACATGTTTGAAACCATTCACATTAATTTCAGATTCAGTTTTAAATATTTAGACGTTTTACTCCATTATCTTTTTTATATATACCTAACCCCTGAATGTTTCTCACCAATAGGTAGAGTCATTCAATGGTACATGACTTTAGGTATTTGCAGCTTAATGATCATTTGGAACATGGATATGAAAAAATTGGAACATGGATATTTCTACAATATCCCAAACACAGAAGAATTGGAACATAGATGTCTCTACAATATCCCAAACACGGAAAAATTGGAACATGGATATCCCTACAATATCCCAAACACGGAAAAATTGGAACATGGATATCCCTACAATATCATAAACATGGAAAAATTGGAACATGGATATCCCTACAATATCCCAAACACGGAAAAATGGAACATGGATATGCCTACAATATCCCAAACACGGAAAAATGGAACATGGATATGCCTACAATATCCCAAACACGGAAAAATTGGAACATGGATATCCCTACAATATCCCAAACACGGAACAGAAACACGGAAGAATTGGAACATGGATATCCCTACAATATCCCAAACACGGAAAAAATGGAACATGGATATCCCTACAATATCCCAAACACGGAAAAATGGAACATGGATATCCCTACAATATCCCAAACACGGAAAAATTGGAACATGGATATGCCTACAATATCCCAAACACGGAAAAATTGGGAACATGGATATCCCTACAATATCCCAAACACGGAAAAATTGTAACATGGATATCCCTACAATATCCCAACACGGAAAAATTGTAACATGGATATCCCTACAATATCCCAAACGCGGAAGAATTGGAACATGGATATCCCTACAATATCCCAAACACGGAAGAATTGGAACATGGATATCCCTACAATATCCCAAACACGGAAGAATTGGAACATGGATATCCCTACAATATCCCAAACACGGAAAATTGGAACATGGATATCCCTACAATATCCCAAACACGGAAAAATTGGAACATGGATATCCCTACAATATCCCAAACGCGGAAAAATTGGAACATGGACATCTCTACAATATCCCAAACGCGGAAGAATTGGAACATGGATATCCCTACAATAAGTTTCTTTTTAGCAACTGCCACAAAAGGATTTACTAATGGTTGTTATGCGTAAAAACTTTAGACATGCATATATACAGTCAGCATTTACAGAGTACTGTATCTTTCAAATATGCCTAATATGATTACTTTTGGCATTTATACCAAGGATGGTGAATGTGTCAAAAAATGTATACGACTGAAAGCCAGAGTATTATTATACCTAATAAATCAACTGCACTACTAACAATATTGAGATGTCTATTGGTTTTGTAGTCTTTATTTGTTTTCTGAATAGGATCTTCATTGCTAGTGCATGCGTGCTGATATTGGGATAGCTTTATGTCTCTTGCCCGTGTAATGGTGTCAGGGATTGCCGCATTGTTTCCAGCCTTTGAGGTTGTGCCAGGTTGTGGTGCGGTTTGAGGTTAAAAGACATGAGAGTGGCTGTGTATACGAAATCAGTGTTTCAGCTTCACAAAACATCTGCTCCTCTGATTGTGGTTTTCTCTTTAAACACAACCAAAACTCCCTAGAGCTTTGACTGGCCTAGGCTGCATTACCAAAGTGTTTCAGTGAAATAAAAGTGAGAGTGAGATGAGAGAGAGAGGGAGAATGAATCTGCCAGATGATTCATTTCTCTTTTTGAAGCATGCACGATGCTACAGGAGGGATGATATGCGCAATACAGGACTCACACAGAGGCTGTAACCTTCACGTCATCAAGGTGCGTGCTATAACTTACAAAAATGCAGAGGTGGGAATGCAGTGGGGGCTGTTTCCATTTTTAGACAGAATACATTATGAAGAAGATGTTGCTGAGAAATACTGGCTCACATCTCTCTACATTTCCATTTATAAGTTCGGGAACCACATTTTTTTTCTACATTCTTGCTTCAACCCTGATGTTGCACGTGTCCCCAGAAAACACTGGGTGCAGGGGTAAGCATACTCTGGATGGGATGCCTATCCATCAAAGGTTGGATAGGGGTCACTGTCAGGAGATGATCCCCCAGTTGTCTTCCCTCCAATCAGTTATAGCTGATCGTGTCTGCATTTGATGTTTTGGCAAGCAGGAACCCCCAGGAACCCCCAGGAACCCCCAGGAACCAGGGTTCCTGCTGTGTTGAGCTAGCGTGTTAGACCTCTACACCACTCGGACAGCCCTGAATTTTGTAAAAGTTGTATATTTGCAATTAGGGTACACATTAATATACCAAAGGTAGGAGTTACAATGGGATCCAAAAGTCTGAGACCACTAGTGAGACGACTTCTCAAATTTAATACAATGTTTTTATTACCAATCATAAAATCAGCATAACAATGTCAGTGAAAGATTTATTGAGTTTATTAGTATTTGGTATGTTCCCTCTTTTCCTGTAATCTGATGATCCAACATGATTTCACAATATTCCAAAGAGCATGTTATGATGTTACAGGATGCTTGGTTTTCCCTGTGTTCAAACACCATTTATATATGTTTTATAAAGTTTAGGTCAGATGACTAAGGAGGGCAGTCACTCTGACATTTCCACCCACAGAACTGTTTCTCACTGGGTATTTTCTAGTTTTTTTGGACCATTCTCTGTAAACCCTAGAGATGGTTGTACGTGAAAATCCTAGTAGATGAGCAGTTTCTGAAATACTCAGACCAGCCCACCTAGCACCAATGACCCTGCCATGTTCAAAGTCACTTAAACTACCTTTCTTCCCCATTCTGATGCTTGGTTTGAACTTCAGCAGGTCGTCCTGACCATGTCTACACACCTAAATGCATTGACTTTCTGGCAAGTGATTGGCTGATTAGATATTTATGTTAATGAGCAGTTGCACAGGTGTATCAAAGTGGCAGATGTATATTGTTTGTATATCAATCTCCAAAATGACTAGCTTCCTTGCTAGCCCGAAGTGAATTGGTTCAATTGTTTTGGCTTCCTTGGAATAGTAAAAGCAATTACTATTCCTCCACCAAATACCACTATCCTGCTTCTGCTTTTCCTACTCTCCTTGTTTCCTCTTTCTCTTTGGACTTCCTGATAGGTAACCTTTCTTTTTACAGCATCAACACACCAGTTGAATCATTTTTATCATGTTTAATGTTTTGATATTTACAACCCTAAGTCAGAAAAGATTATGGTAAATGCCAAAAAAACCCAACCTTTTTTACTTGAATTTACTTTGACTTTTAATTCACTGCAGACAATAGGATCCGTTCCTGCATTTTAAACCTGCAACACATTCCAAAAAAGGTTGGGACAGGGGCAATTTAGGGCTATTAATGATATAATAGCAATAAAAATAAAGTGATAAAAAAATGATGCTGCATTCAAGTTGACATCTTTTCTAGGGATGTCCGAGCATTTTTCTATAAGACAATGCAAAACCACATGCTGCACACATTACAAAGGCATGGCTGTGGAAGAAGAGGGTACAGGTACTGGACTGGCCTGCCTGCAGTCCTGACCTGTCCCCAACAGAGAATGTGTGGAGAATTTTAAAACAAAAAATACGCCAATGACTCCATAGCATTTCACACCTTATGATGTGTTTGCAGTAAGAATGGGACAAATTAACACATGAAACACTCCATCACTTTAAATCCCCTGTGCCAAAACGTCTTAAGTCTGATGAGAAGGAATGGCATCACTACAAAGTGGGAAAAGCTTTACTGTGCCAACTTTTTTGGAATGTTTTGCAGGTCTGAAATTCAGGAATGGATGTATATTAACAAATGAAATGAAGTTGCGCATATAAAACATGAAATATCTTGTGTTCATACTGTCTGCAATCAAATAAAAGTCAAAGTAAATGTAAGAAACACTGCATTTAGTTTTATTTGCATTTCTATTTTGTCTCAACGCTTTCTGAATGGGGGTTATATATGAAATCAAATGATCTTAATTGGTTTTCTAAATACTCAAGGAATTGCATGCATTATCTTTCCTGTTGACATTACACAATACTAAACTGGTAGGTAGACCATTTCTATTCTTGAAACTACACTTGTTCTGTCTTTTGTGAATAAAGATTCATACTCCAGCAGGATAATGACCCAACAAAAACCTCGAAGCTTTGCAGCAACATATTGAAGACCAAAGAAGATCAAGAAATGCTGACTCATAGACCTACAGTCACTGACCTACAATTTATTGGGGCACTTGAAGACCGAAAAAGCCAAACATTCAGTAACATCACAACATGCTCTTTGGAATTTTGTGAAATAACGCTGGAATGACATAGCTCACCTGAGTCTGTACAAACTGTAAGGTCCATGAGAGCTTCAGTGCACTCTGTCATTACAGCAATATGGGGAACATACCAAATTCTAATAAATTCTGAAATGTATCAAAGGTTTTTTTTTATCACAGGTTAAATTTGACACTCACTGGTATGCTGAATATGTGAATTGTAATGAAGTAATATAGATTGTATTAGATTTGAGAGAAAAACTGAGGGTGCAAAACAAATATTTTCGCAGGTTGCCTCAGACCAGACTTGTGGCTGTCACTGTACATAACCCTTGTATCTCATATGCAAATCTAGGGTCTCCAGTAGGACAGACAGACCTCACTTGAGTGAGGCAAGTTCTGTATGTTGGTTACACAGTTGCATTTGGCACCATAGAAGTTCAGGAGTTGTGTGGATCCCTGACACCTCAGGGAATGCTGTGTGAAGGTCCAGCAGTAGATCCAACAATATAAATATATGAATGTGAATATGAGTGTATATGTATATACAGTACGTTTGTTCCATCTCACTAGGGGAGTCCTGTTGGTTCAGTGGTTATGTGACACAAGCCAGGGAGGTTCCCCATGACAATGGGAGCATGTGCAGATTAATTTTTAAATTCACTCATTTTGTGGAACCGATGTGGAAAAACAGATAAATAGAAAGACCAGATGTGCCAGAGCGATACACATACAGCTTTATGCTTCAGCAAACACAGCTGGGATATTTAGAAAGTGTGGCAGTGCAATTTTCACATAGTCTTATGTAAAGGTTTGGGTACACCTAGTCAGAATACAAAAGGTAGCATGACCCGTATTGGGATCATACTTAAATATGACATTTAATATTTCATATTTCAGTATATCTGAAACAAAAAGTATGAGTGGATTACCTGGACATGTGCCCAAACACACCCGATTTTACTTTCCAATATGTTAAAAAAAACAGAAAAATTAAAAAGTCCAGGAATTATGTTAGAAAATCAATAAAACCTGTAATCTGGCCAGAGGAGCATAGACATTTGTGTAAGAAAGGAACACTTCAAAGGCAAACAGAATATTTTGCTATCCTGAGCTCGCACTGTGTTTCGTGTGTGTGTGTGCACCTTGTCTTGCTATACTTGCGAGGACCAAATGTCCTCACAATGATAGAAAAACCCAAAATTTTGACTTGTGAGGAACGTTTAACCAGTCCTTCTTTAATTGTGTTTTATTTATTTATATTTTTTTTACAAAAACGGAAATTTTTATTTGAAAAAACAGCAAAATATTTGCTTTCAGCTGCTGAGGTTAAAGTTGGGGTTAGGGGTAAATTTAGATGTAACATTAATTAGCTGCAGCAATCCTTCATTGTCATTCATGTCAATGGAAAGTCCTCACAAGTATAGTAAGACAAGTAAGTGTGTGTGTGTGTGTGTGTGTGTGTGTGTGTGTGTGTGTGTGTGTACTCTGTCTTGCTATACTTGCGAGGACCAAATGTCCTCACAATGATAGGAAAACCCGAAATTTTGACTTGTGAGGATCGTGTAACCAGTCGTAACTTCTTTAATTGTGTTTTATTTATTTATTTATTTATTTATTTATTTATGTTAATTTTTTTTACAAAAACTGAAATTTTTATTTGAAAAACCAAAAGTGCCAAAATATTTTATTTCAGCTACAGAGGATAAAGTTGGGGTTAGGGGTGGGTTTAGACGTAACATTAATTATCTGCGGTAATCCTTCATTGTCATTCTGTGGGACTGTGGTGGCCTAGCGGTTAAGGTACTGTACTCTGGCCCAGAAGGTCCAGGGTTCAAATCCCACCTCTGCCAATCTGCCACTGTTGGGTCCTTGAGCAAGACCCTTAACCCACAATTGCTTGGATTGTAAGATTGTACCAATTTTAAGTCGCTCTCAATAAATGCTGTAAATGTAAATGTAAATGTCATTCATGTCAATGGAAAGTCCCAAGTATAGTAAAGTGTGTGTGTGTGTGTGTGTGCGTGTGTGTGTGTGTGTGTGTGTGGCTGAAGGCCTGGCTCGAAGTAAGGAATTGGCAGCTGCTCCCAAGCTGTATGTTCCATATGGACTAGGAGCCAACCCAGAGCCACTCCCATTGCATTCTCTCTCTCTACTGGATGTACAACTCTAACTTGTCAAAATTTAAACATAATTACTGTATAAGTTACTGTTCTGCTTTATTATAAACATTATGGATTTGGTACAGTTTCTGAGTTTCCAAATGCTGAGAATACATGGGAAGATGTTCTGAATGCCAATTTATAGTGATTAGCAAAATGTATTTTTGATCCATGTTGGAATGAACCAGCATTACAGCTATGTCATGTCAGCTCTCCAAATTACTTGAGTGAGTCTCTGACAATAGTGTGTTCTGGATTATCCCCAAAGGCTCTTGATTTATAAACATTACAGTTTAGATAGCACTGTTATTGAATGAATGTAGCTGCATTAACTTAGCGGATTTAAGCATTTATTATGATAATACAGAGTTATAAGGCCTTTTTTCACAGCATTTCTTATCTGCTTTTTTCCAAAAACTGACAGCTTGTTAAGGCTTTTGGTGTGAATAAAGTCGGCTACAGAAGATTCTGTAGATTCTTCGAGCTTTGAGTTTCAACAAAGAGCTGTACTACTAATAAAATAATATTAGATATTGCAGTTTTAAAGTCATAACTCTCTGAAAGTCACACATTCATGATCGTAGATTTGACAAAAGCATAGTTGTTGCAATTAAATCAGCACCAATACATATTACATATACAAATAAACTCAATGATCATTTATTATTTACACCTCTTTGTTTCTACACTCACTGTCAATTTCATCAGTTCCACTTAGCATATAGAAGCACTTTGTAGTTCTACAGTTACAGACTGTAGTCCATCTGTTTCTGTACATACTTTGTTAGCTGCCTTTGCTCTGTTCTCTAGTGCTCAGGAACCCCACTGGAAAACAACAGATCAAGTACTATTTGGGTGGTGGATCATTCTCTTCTCAGCTTCGCAATGACACTGATGTGGTGGTGTGTTAGTGTGTGTTGTTCTGGTACGAGTGGATCAGAAACAATAGTATTTATTATATTCAAATATTTTAATCAGCTCAGTGTCACTGCTGGACTGAATATAGTCCACCAACCAAAAATGTCCAGCCACCAGAATCCTGTAAGCAGCATCTACTGAGCATTGATGAAGGATTAGAGGATGACTAACACAAACTGTACAATAACAGATGAGTTACTGTCTCTGACTTTACATCTACAAGGTGGAGCGATATGGTAGACGTGTCTAAAGGAGTGCACAGTGAGTGAATACAGTGCTTATAAACTCCAGCAGCACTGCTGTGTCTGATCCAATCATACCAGCACAACACACACTAACACACCACCACTACATCAGTGTCAATGCAGTGTTGAACATGATCCATTAGCCAAATAGTGCCTATGGGGGTCCTGACCATTAGAGAATAGAGTAAGGGGGGCTAACAAAGTAGAGAAACAGATGGCCTATAATCTCTGATTGTAGAACTACAAAGTGCTTCTGTATGGTAAGTGGAACTGATAAAATGGACAGCGAGTGCAGAAACAAGGAGGTGTACCTGATAAAGTGATTGGTAAGTGTCATATGGCATATGGCAACTTTATTAATTCTGTGCACTGTGGTAGCCTAGCGGTTAAGGTACTGGACTCTGGACCAGAAGGTCCAGGGTTCAAATCCCACCTCTGCCAAGCTGCCACTGTTGGGTCCTTGAGCAAGGCCCTTAACCCACAATTGCTTGGATTGTAAGACTGTACCAATTGTAAGTCGCTCTGGATAAGGGCGTCTGCTAAATGCTGTAAATGTAAATATTAATTCCAAAAACTATGCAATAGTGATAATGTTATCTTTGTGGTATTCCTGTTCCTGTTCCTGTTCATGTTACTAACTGCTGTGATACTACACTCTTATGACTTTTGATATGGCTTGACCCCTATTCATTTTCAGCAATGAAATAAGCAAGGTGCAGGTATTTAAATGAGAAAGAGAAAAACACACATGGGTTAGGATAAAAGAGGGGGCTAATGTTCAAAACTCAAAGAGGTCAACCACTATCACATGCACTGCGATCTGTCACACCTATATATAACATGTGAGACATACACACACACACACACACACACACACACACACTGTAGCCTATAAACCCAAATAGCACTCTGAGTGTTTTTGAAGCTTCAAATCATATGATCATTATCAATTCACTTAGCCCGCACACACTCACATATGGATCTGTCTTAAGAGCTTACATTTGTATGATCCTTTCGGGTCCCTGGCTGGCACACCAGTCCATTGCAGATCACTGTTGCAATTCTGGTGGATGATCCCCTGAATGGCCTCCCAACCCTCAGATACAGCCCACAGTGGTGGACTAGCATATTGCACGACTGTGCCACCTGAGCACCTGTTGATATTCATTTGACATGTTTTGTTTTTCACAGGTGGCCATGTAAATAACTTGAGTATGGTATTCTCTAAAATTGCATTCTCTCTTTTATTTATTATATTTGGGCATCACGGTGGTGCAAGTTGTTAGCACGGTTGGCTGACGGCTCCAGAGATCCCAGGTTTAATCCTGACCTGGGACTCCACCTGTGTGGAGTTTGCATGTCCTCCCTGTGTCCACATGGGTTTACTCTGGGTACTCCGTTGTCCTCCCACGTTCAAAAGATTAATTGGTCACTCTATATTGACCGTGTCTGAATGTTTCTAACTAGTATCACTGTAACCTTGTTCCTGTCATGAATAACCATTGATGCTGATGCATTGTTAAATTAAAAACAAATAAAAACTCTTCTCTATTTTACTTATTTATTTTCCACATATTTTAACTATTATTATAAATGTATTGTTTAGGTCATTTAATTGGGGCAGGGAGTAGCACTGCCACCTCACAGCAAGAAGGCCCTGGGTTCAATTCCAGGGTGGAGCAGCCTGGGTCCTTTCTGTGTGGAGTCTGCATGTTCTCCCCATGTTCATGTGGGTTTACTCCGGGTGCTCCGGTTTCCTCCCTCAGTCCAAAGACATGCATGTTAGGTTAATTGATTATGCTAAAATGATGTGTGTCGCTGAAATGTCGCTGTAAACCTTGTGTGTGTCGCTGAAATGGCCACTGATGCTCTTAGCGACATTAAATAAATAAACTAAACAAACAAACTGTTACGGTTTTCCTATCGAACTACCAAACATGGGGGGGGTTTAGGACCCAATGTGCAGTTAGCTCCAGATGAAAGGATGAACCAAAAAGGGAAAAAAGGGGCTGAAGTGGGAATGGCCTTGTGTGAGTGAAAGTGTACATGAGCCACACGTGTTCCTCTGTGGGCCAAGAAAGATGCACCGACTGAGGATAGAACCCTGAATGCAGACGTGTGAGCTCACACACTCAACACCACACGCCACCCCATGGCTGTGCAAAAGAAGCCTTAAGGGCTCCTGAAGGCATCGAGCTGGGACGCTTCCTAGTTGAAAGCCAGACTAGGCGGACGCGAGCACGGGAAACTAAAAAACAGCGATAAACACTTTACCAGAGTGAAGGACGAGGTGAATATGGAGCACAAAAGAAGCACGGCGATAAGTGCTGAGTAAGCAGCCTCAACGGCATGCAGACTTGCGCTGAATGCGTACGCTATAAGTGTACCTTGCTGTAGGCCTGATCAATGCGATTCAGCCTACAGAGTGCTCCGGGGCCGGGGGAACAGCCATCGGGACCACGGTGCTACAACAAGCATGATCCTAACAAGTGATGAAATTCACAAAGCGCTCGCGGACAAGCACTGGCTTCCGGAGAAGCCGACCCTAATCGCACCAGTGATCGGCACATAAACACGCGACCCGCCAGTTAGGGACGAGGGGGGTAGAGGAAGAGCAGCGAACAGGGGGAATATCTAACCCTACTCTAGCTGCTAATCCCTGGCTTACCTCGGGCTTTTTGACCCTACGTGACCAACCTCCTAAAGCGAGCAAGAAAGTTGAATGGTGCGACACCTGCCAAGCTCAGAGGCGATCTTAAATACCTAACCTGGCAGGTGTTGCCCATTTTCACAATTACACAGCTTACAGACATGCATGCGTGATTGCGGTTGCTGTCAGGAGCCCAGAGATGTAAACTGAACCAACATCGCCCCCTAGCATTGGTGAAAAGGTAGGACCCCTAACACAAACAAGATAATTGAATTAAATTCTTATGTATAACATTCACTCTGCCCTAGGAGGATGGGTCCCATTTTGAATCTTGGTCCTCCCAAGGTTTCTTCCTCATAATTTTTATTGAGTTCTTCCTTTCCATTGTTGCTCTAGGCTTGCTCAGTTGGGGCCTGGATATTTGTAGAACTGCCCTTGAGCAAATCAGTTAGCCCAGTTGCTTGGATTATAGTTTCTATGATTGTATCAATTGTAAGTCACTCTGGATAGGGGCATCTTCTAAGTGCTGCAGATGTCTGTTTGACCACTCTTACTCAGCATGGCGTGTAATTGGTGTGTTTGTTTGTATTTGTTGTATTTGCTATTTTTCCTTTGTGTAATTTTATATTCTCACCCTTACCATGCAGTATTTTTTAAGCTGTTTTTCCCCTTTATTTTACTGGTGGGTCACTGCCTGGCCAAAAAAAAGGTCACACACTTTAATATTTCGTTGGACCGCCTTTAGCTTTGATTATGGCACATATTCACTGAGGCATCATTTCCACAAGCTTCTGCAATGTCACAACATTTATTTCTGTCCAGAGGTGCATTAATTATTCCCCAAGATCTTGTATTGATGATGGGAGATTTGTTCCACTGCAAGTCTTCTCCAGCACATCCCAAAGATTCTCGATGGGGTTCAGGTCTGGACTCTGTGGTGGCCAATCCATGTGTGAACATGATGTCTCATGCTCCCTGAATCTTTTCCGTGACCACAGGATGTGTCTTTCGACATGGTTGTTGGACAAATGAGAAGCTACTCACTGCATCAGTTAGGGTTAAAGAACTTGTTGCCAGCTGAAACATAATCACCAATGCAGTTATTGTCTGATGGAAGGCTCTTTTTGACTTTTTGACTATTTGCTTAGTTAAATCCAGGTGGTGACCTTTTTTGAGCCAGGCAGTATCTTTATGCAGTTAATCAGTATTAGACGATAATTAAGAAGTCCACAAGTCTACAATACTACCAGCATAATTAGTTTTGTAGCTTTGCAATTGTTTTGTAGCTCTTCCTTAATCCATAATCCTTTCATCTCTGCTTTGCTGTGCAGCATTTGTACAACTTATGAATCTTTTCCCCACTGTATTTTTACTTCCCATTGACTCTTTCATCAGTAATATAAGAAAACTAAGAGAAATCTATTGGACTACCAGCTGAATCATCTGAGGCATTATCTTCAATCTACATTCCATATCAACAACCAAGGCTTAAGTACCTTGGTATCATTTATTGTTTTGATATGGCTTCTGCTGCGCTTGTTCCTTGTGCACAGTGTGGCATGTTTAGTTATTCTTCATTAGTGTTCATTTTATCTGCGATAGATGTAGACATGTAGCTGGTCTGAGGGAGAAGATTGAAGTTTAGGCAACTAGGATAGAAAGTCCAGATGCCAAAGACATTGTTAATGCCCCTGCTTTGTGATTAAAAACTCCAGCAGACCCAGTGTGGGTCTGATCCACTCATGCCAGCACAACACATCCTAACACACCACCACCAAATCAGTGTCACAGCAGTACTGAGAATGAAACACCACCCAAATAGTTCCTAATCTGCAGTGATCCTGACCATTAGATAACAGTATATGGTACGTGGAACTGATAAAATAGACAGTGGAGTGTAGAAACAAGCAGGTGTACCTAATAAAGTGATAGGTGAGCGTATAAGAGCTTTAATAAGGACAGGACTACCAAAAAGCAAAATGTCTTCTTTTACCCTTTCTTCTTGCAATTACATTTACATTTACAGCATTTAGCAGACGCCCTTATCCAGAGCAACTTACAGTTGGTACAGTCTTACAATCCAAGCAATTGTGGGTTAAGGGCCTTGCTCAAGGACCCAACAGTGGAGTTAAACTTCTGGTCCAGAGTCCAGTACCTTAACCGCTAGGCTACCACAGTTCCAGTCTTGCAGTCATGTATTCAAAGTACTGTTTGCCTACCATATAAATTTTACAACTGGTCTGAGAACCCCAAGGCAGTGGAAGACCACTGGGCGCCAGCATCATTGGTGCTTTCATTAATCCATCCAGTATGTGTGTGTGTGTGTGTGTGTGTGTGTGTGTTGGTGGTGGGGGGTGGAGGTTGTGACTGAGAGAGATATGACTATATAGTGATCTGTAAAAATGTCTTTACCATAATTCATAGCATTAGGTTCTTCAGTTATTGTTCAGTAATATTAAATACATCTCTGTGACCCACGCTGAAACTGTACTGTGAATATCTACAGCATCATGCTCTGTGTGTTTGTGTGTGCTGAAGAGAAAAGAAGGCAGAAGATCAAGAGGAGGGGCACAGTAGTAGACAGCTGATCAGAGAAAGACATGCTCTGCATCTGGTCGACCACGTTGACCCACAGGGAATGTTTTTTTCTGGCGGCATCCTAAATGCAAAAGATGTGTGAATTGAGACACTGCCTCCATTGTCACAAACTGTCTACTTACTCTTTACTTTAACACACAAAGGCATGCCAGGGCTAAACTGTTGTCTGCTTTTCATAGATAGCATTTGAATGGGCAGCTGAGACGCCTCCCTCCCCCACACAGGAGGCCATACTGGCTTCTCTCCATGAGTGTGCTTGCATGTGTCTGAGAGGAGTGAAGGGGTCAGTGTGCCAAGCCCCCCCTCCTCCCTCCCCCCCAGACCTGGCATGAGCCGTTGCTCTTCTTGTCCCCTCTCCACCTCCACGAGGCATACTCACCCCCATCCATATTCATCCCTCCTCTTCCACAAAGACATCACACAGTGTCTTTACAAAAAGATCCATGCTCTCCATCGCTCTCTCTGCTTGTGTGCAGATGTCCCTATTCAGTTTGTCAAGCTGCGCTTTGCTCCCTACCCTACAGCTGGGGCTCTACTAGGCTAGAAAGCCCAACAAACACAACCTCACCAACACACTAAAATGGCACTCACACATTGGCGGGCACAGTTCAGTGCAACAGATGCAGTTGGAAACTGGGCCAGCTCTGTACCGTTGCTTTGTCTTCTCCCTTTATACACCAGGGTTCAAAACAGGACACTGCAATCCCCCTGTGCACTGCGAGTCATTAAGAGGACAACTATTATGTGTATTCATGTATTTTTTTCTGGTGTTGTTTACTTATCAAACGAGGCTCAGTATAAATCTACAGTACAGTGCAAAAGTCTTAGGCATTCTATATTTTCAGGTTATATTTTGCTTATTCTTTAATTACTCTGTAGTTCTACAATTATAGGCTGTAGACCATCTGTTTCTGTACATACTTTGTTAGTCCCTTGTCCCTAGTCTTTGGGCCTCTTAATTCCACTTGAGCATCCAGAGCCTACCTGAGTATTGTTGACCATGTTTATCCCTTTATGACCACAGTGTACCCATCTGTTTTTTTAACACGACAGTGAGTTCACTGTACTCAAATGGGCTCCACAGTCACCAGATCTCAATCCAATAGAGCATTTTTGGCATGTGATGGAAGAAGAGATTCGCATATTGGATTAGGCAGCCAACAAAACTGTGATGCTATCATGTCAATATGGACCAAAATCTCTGAGGAATGTTTCCAGCCCATTGTTGGAACTATGCCACAAAGATTTGAGTCAGTTCTGCAGGCAAGCAAGCTGTACCTAATAAAGTGACCAGTGAGTGTATATATCTAGAGCTTAATTTAAATATAACAGAAAGAAAACTAACAGAAAGTGCTTCTCATAAATGTTTGTTGACTGCCCCAACAGCTAAGTTCTTCAGCCTTATGAATGTTTTGATTGAACAGATTTGCAGGAAATCTGTTATACAGTGGGGCAAAAAAGTATTTAGTCAGCCACTGATTGTGCAAGTTCTCCTACTTAGAAAGATGAGAGAGGTCTGTAATTTTCATCATAGGTACACTTCAACTATGAGAGACAAAATGAGAAAAAGATCAAGGAAGTCACATTGTAGGATTTTTAAAGAATTTAATTGTAAATCATGGTGGAAAATAAGTATTTGGTCAGCCACAAACAAGCAAGATTTCTGGCTCTCAAAGACCTGTAACTTCTTCTTTAAGAATCAACTGTGGGAGCAATTGTAATAAAATGGAAGACATACAAGACCATTGATAATCTCCCTCGATCTGGGGCTCCACGCAAGATCTCATCTTGTGGGGTCAAAATGATCATGAGAACGGTGAGCTAAAATCCCAGAACTACACAGAGGGACCTGATGAATGACCTGCAGAGAGCTGGGACCAAAGTAACAAAGGCTACCATCAGTAACACACTACGCGAAAAGAGGGACTCAGATCCTGCAGTGCCAGACATTTCCCCCTGCTTAAGCCAGTACATGTCCAGGCTCGTCTGAAGTTTGCGATATGAATGATCCAGAAGAGGATTGGGAGAATATCATGTGGTAAAATGAAACCAAAATAGAACTTTTTGGTAAAAACTCAACTCGTCGTGTTTGGAGGAAAAAGGATGCTGAGTTGCATCCCAAGAACACCATACATACTGTGAAGCATGGAGGTGGAAACATCATGCTTTGGGGCTGTTTTTCTGCAAAAGGGACAGGACGAGTGATCCGTGTTAAGGGAAGAATGAACGGAGCTATGTATTGTGAGATTTTAAACCAAAACCTCCTTTCATCAGTGAGAGCATTGAAGATGGAACATGGATCTTCCAGCAAGACAATGATCCCAAACACAGCGCTTGGGCAACGAAGGAGTGGCTACGTAAAAAGCATTTCATGGTCCTGGAGTGGCCTAGCCCCATAGAACATTTGTGGAGGAAGTTGAAAGTCCATGTTGCCCAGGGACAGCCCCAAAACATCACTGCTCTAGAGGAGATCTGCATGGAGGAATGGGCCAAAATACCAGCTACAGTGTGTGCAAACCTGGTGAAGACTTACAGTAAACGTTTGACCTCTGTCATTGCCAACAAAGGTTATGTTACAAAGTATCGAGTTGAACTTTTGTTATTGACCAAATACTTATTTTCCACCATAATGTACAATTAAATTCTTTAAAAATCCTACAATGTGATTTCTTGGATTTTTTTTCTCATTTTGTCTCTCATAGTTGAAGTGTACCTATGATGAAAATTACAGCCCTCTCTCATCTGTCTAAGTAGGAGAACTTGCATTATCAGTGGCTGACTAAATACTTTTTTGCCCCACTGTATACAGTTTGACAAAAACTTGGACGGCGGAGAAGTCACAGAACCATCACAATTGGCAGCGTTATTCGTTCTTTGTCATATTAGTGGGCAATACAGTATCTGTAATATCAATGAATATCACAATATAAACACTGATCTCTCGCTCCCTCTAGTGGTTGAACAGCAGACATTACATTGTAACAGGTCAGATATGTTTTATAAGATAAGGTATAAGATGCCTTTATTGTCATTGCACAGTGTACAACGAAATTGAGTAACAATCCTACGATGCTTACACATACAGTAATTAACAATAGAAGTACAAAAAATATATACAAATATATATTCCGGTAGATTGTTATAAAAATAGCAGTGATCTTTTAGTATGTTGATTTTATATATATATATATACACACTCAATTGAATGCGATGTTCAGTTGGGTAAGTCACTTACACCTAGAATTTGCACCAATAGAGGGCAGTGCTGCACAATTACCAATAGCCAGTCCTACCAATTACCATATACCAGACAAAGGACGTCATTCGCGGCGGAGAAACAAAAGTGCTGTCTGATGCTTGAATAGGGTTTTACTAAATAACACCATGGCATATAATTAGTTTTGTATTTCCTGTCTTTGCATGTTGTGTGTGTGTGTGTGTGTGTGTGTGTGTGTGTGTGTGTGTGTGTGTGTGTGTGTGTGTGTGTGTCCACAGGCCTCAGGCCATTGCTCAATGAAGCTGTCAAGTGAGTATTCTGCTAAGTTACTATAGCAACCTTTATCAGTGATGCCAGAGTGATGTGGAGCAGCGGGTGGGCATAAGAGGTAGAGAGTTACACAAATAGAGAGAGGAAAAATGAGACGAATAAGACACATGAGAGGAAAAACAAGAAAGAAAGTGAAGCAAGGATTTTTTTTCCGCCTGATGTTCATGCTCATGTTGTATGTGGCACGCTGTTGCATCATACAACATGAGTGCTTTTCATATATGAGCGCTTTTCAAATAAGGTCTGCGGACATATCTAAGCTCAAACAACGTCCATTGGTTTTTAGTGTAAGTTTTAAAGGTAGCAGTAGTCACTCCCAGACATCCACCCACCGGCCACTTTATTATGTACACCTTGCTACTACCGGGTTGGACCCCCTTTTGCCTTCAGCACTGCCTTAGTTCTGATGTAAATCTCCTGTCCTACCACATCGCAAAGCTGCTCTACTGGATTGAGATCTGGTGACTGGAAGACATTTGATCACAGTGAACTCATTGTCATGTTCGGGAACCCAGACTGAGATGATTTGAGGCTTGTGAAGGAGTTTTAAACACTCACTGTGCATTCTGTTAAGCACATCTACCATATAGCTCCACTTGTGAAGTCAGAAACAGTAGCTATCTGTTGTTGTTGTAGTTGTTGTTTGTGTTCCTCTAATGTTTCATCATTGCTCACAGGATGCTGGTGGCTGAACATTTTGGGTTGAACTATTTTCATTCCAGCCATGACACTGAGGTAAATCTGCGCTGCTGTGTCTGATCATACCAGCATAACACTGTGACCATTAAAGAACACAGTAAAGGAGTTTAACAAAGGATGTAGTGAACAGATGGACTACAGTCTGTATTGTTAGACCCACAAAGTGCATTTGTGGTAATTAGAACTTGGTAATTGAGTGTAGAATCAATGAGATGTACCTAATAAAGTGATCAGTGAGTCTATACCACAAAACAGTCACAATAATATTCATGACTAACGTTAGCTAAGTTAGTTAACATTAGCTAACAGTAGCTAACACTAGCTAACCAGCTAGTTTCACACACAGGTTCTGCAGTTCAGCTCCTACTACAATATCATCCTCGTAATAATTAGCATACTGGAAGAAATAGATTAAGCCTATTTAGTGAGAAAGGCAGTAAATATAGTCATCATGATTTTTATAGACGTGCGGACACATTTGTAGTTAAGTGGAAATGTGAATTTAGCACGGTTAATTAATATGACTAAATACCAGTCTATGTGCCTAAAATTAGCAATCTAAGATGAGGTAATCATTTAAGAGACACATTTTAGTGCAGCAGCACTGTTTTAATAGGTCAAACAAGTCTTATAAAACCTGGTGTCATATGAAAATAAAAATAGCAGAAATCTACATATGGTAACTCCGGCAAAATTTTACTCTTGTAGATTTTGTAACTATTATAATATTGTTAACTAGGTTCAAAAGCTGGGTGTCAGCTGTGTGTGGATGCCTTAGACTTTTACTTTTTCTTGTATACTGTCTCTTATGCTCATTGTATAATAATCAAGAATGGTGTGTTCACTTTGAGGTCCATTGAGGGGGGTGGGGGTGTTGATAACCCATTCATGTAACATATTGTCACGCCCGCCGGCCTCCCGGCTCGCTGCACCTGTGATCACACGCACCTGTTCTTCATTTCCCTCGTCATTTCCCTCACTATTTAACCCTCACTCTGTTTTCACTCCGCGTGGATTCACGATGTCCCTACCTCGTCTCACCTATCCGTATGTGTCGTGTATTGTAAATAAAACCACCTTGCCCGCCAGTGGCTTGCGTTTGTCTCCTGCTTCCGTTCCGTTGCCCGGTGTTACAGTTGAATCCACCGACATGGAGACAGCAGCTACTGGCTCAGGCCGCGAGCCCACCGAAGGACGGTGGCTCGCCAACATCCGTGCCCGGCTTGGGGAGGTGCCTCAGGACGCGGAGTTCGTTCCCGTTGATTTCAGCGCGCTTCTTCGCTCGCTCAACGGGCTCGCCCTGCGTCTCTCTAAGCCGCTGCCGCCTCCCGCCGCCGCGGACCTCACCGCCTCCGTCCCGCCTCCCGTCGGCGACGCCGCTCGCCAGCCTACCCTCCGGCGACCCCGCTCGCCAGCCTACCCTCAGCGACGCCGCTCGCCAGCCTCCAGTCGGCGACCCCGCTCGCCAGCCTACCCTCCGCGACTCCGATTGCCAGCCTCCCGTCAGCGACCCCGCTCGCCAGCCTACCCTCCGCAACTCCGATCGCCAGCCTCCCGTCGGCGACCCCGCTCGCCAACCTACCCTCCGCGACTCTGATCGCCAGCCTCCCGTCGGCGACCCCGCTCGCCAACCTGCCCTCCGCGACTCTGATCGCCAGCCTCCCGTCGGCGACCCCGCTCGCCAACCTGCCCTCGCTCGCCGGCGTCCAGCCGGCACCCTCGCTCGCCGGCGTCCAGCCGGCACCCTCGCTCGCCGGCGTCCAGCCGGCACCTGCGCTCGCCAGTCTTCCCTCCGCGACTCTGCTCGCCAGCTTCAGGCCGCTGTTTCCGCTCGCCAGCCGCTCGACTGGTGGCAGTCTCCTCCGGGAGTCCGCCCGGCGAGGAACCGCACCCCCCGGAACCGCACGCGGGGATTCGTTCTCGGACTCCGTGGGGGGGGGGGGGGCTCTGTCACGCCCGCCGGCTGCCCGGCTCGCTGCACCTGTGATCACGCGCACCTGTTCTTCATTTCCCTTGTCATTTCCCTCACTATTTAACCCTCACTCTGTTCTCACTCCGCGTGGATTCACGTTGTCCCTACCTCGTCTCACCTGTCCGTATGTGTCGTGTATTGTAAATAAAACCACCTTGCCCGATAGTGGCTTGCGTTTGTCTCCTGCTTCCATTCCGTCGCCCGGCGTTACACATATGGACTACAGACATTGTACATTTACAATGCACATATGCAGTACTGTGCAAAAGTCCAAAAGTCTTAGACCACCATTAGGTTAGATATATGGACAGATGGTATAATGACCATATATAATTTCTCCGTCTCTTTATTAGAATACAGCCAGAAAATAACAGGAAATTTGTATGCAATATATTAAAAAGAAAAACTGAAAAAACTGATGCCAAGTTAACCCTTCTGTAGTGTTTTTGAAAGCCAAGAAACCACTTTTCGGAAAGGAAATAGGATGAAAAGACTAGGATATGCTAAAGCTCACAAAGGTTGAACAGAATGAAGAGTATTCATCATGGAGTAACGAATCAAAATTTGAAATTTTTGAGTCCAATCATCGACAATATGTTATATATGGTCATTATACCATTGCTAAAGCAAATCTAATGGTGGCCTAAGACTTTTGCATAGTACTGTCTATGTAAGTTTATTTTATTTGATAGACTAGTTCAGGTACAAGTTAGGTTTAGCTTCTCGTATCCTATGGATAAGGTAAAGCTAAATGCTGAATCCTTGACAACACTAATGCATATAGAGCAACAACTTGAAAGCCTTTTGCGATTGTCTTTCTGTCCCTCTCCTTTTGTCCTTTTTTCTCTCAAAACATAAACTTAGGCTCCCCCCCACCCTTCTGACTTCCACTCTACATCTATAAATAGAACTGACAGTGTTTGAAAGTGAGCATGTCTGATACAGAAGCTCCTCTGCCCCTCTCGAGCGCTCTTCTCTTTCCTCTGTTTTTTATTCTGAGCTTCACTCTCTCTCCCACCTGTGGTTTGTGGATCGATATCTGGGAATGGCCGAGCAGGATGATGGATGTAGGTGGATGGTTCCTGTTGCCTTCAGGTCTGTGAAGTGGGGTTACAAGCACGGCATCGCCCTGACAACGATGCTCTGTATTGTGGCCTGCTTTTGAGAACCCTGATGGATGGCCATGAAAGAGGAAATGTGAATGATTAGCAGTTTGAACTTTGCTGAGTACTGGCACGCTCTTGTTTCTGTTGGCCGTGAGCCTCTCTAATGATTGTTCTGAGTAGGGCAGTGAAACAGACGCCATCCTGTATGCGTCTGTCTCTGCAGCAGATAGAGTACTGTGGTGTCAGGCTTGAGGGCAGGCTGGCTGAGTCATGTCCTCGTTGTAAGACTCGCACGTCTGGATATGTCATGACATCCATTTGGCACATCTCATGTCCCACACAGACACAGTTCCAATTCCAGACTGAATGAACAATCCAGGCTGTGTCTGATAATATAGTGTTCATATAATATTCACTTTTAATTAAGGTTCTCATGATTTAAATGAGTTATCACTTAATTTCAACCCACCACTCATGTGTAAAACCTTCGAAATGAGGCCTGTATTCTATGCATTTATTATGATCTTCCAGACTGTGAATATTTTTAATAATGTAGGAAATATTATACCCAGTATGCAACTGATCAAATATACAGTACTGTGCAAAAGTCTTAGGAGTTCTATATTCTTCAGCTGATATTCTTCTTATTCTATAAGTTTTAATGGTCAGTTTTTGTTAGTCCCAAATAATCTGTTCTCTAATGGTCAGGACCCCGCCAGAATTACCACAGATCAGGGACTATTTGGGTGGTGGATCATTCTCAGCACTGCTGTGACACTGATGTGGTGGTGGTGTGGTAGTTTGTGTTTAGGTGGTATGGCTGGATTCATCACAGTAGTGCTGCTGGAGGTTTAAAACACAGTTCACTCACTGAGACAGTCAACTTATTGCTTCACCTTGTAGATGTAAGGTCAGAAGTAGGCCATTTGTTGTTGCAGTTTGTTAGTCATCCTCTAACCCTTCACCAGTGCTCACAGGACACTGCCTACAGGGTGCTGGTGGCTGGAAATTTGTGGTGGACTACTACTATGAGCACTGCTGTGTCTGATCCACTCATACCAGTGCAACAAACACTAAAGTGAAATGCACGATGAGGTTTACAGTCGATCTGCCACTTTGTTGCTGAGGTTCCTAAACGCTTCCACTTCAAAAATACCACCTACAGTTGATCGTGGAATATCTAGAAGGAAAGAAATTTTACGAACTGACTTGTTGCAGCAGTGGCATCCCATTACAGTACCATACTCAACTTCACTGGCTAGGTGCTTGATTTTATACACCTGTGGCAATGGGGCTGAATGAAACATGTGAATTCAGTAATTAAGAGGTGTGTCCCAATACTTTTGTCCATATGGTGTATACAGTGTGCATCACAATCTAATCTAAACATTTTGTAGTATTATCCATAGGCTATGTTGCCCAGCTCCTGCTTTGAGGAGTCCTGCTCAATTATTAATCGGTAGCTCATCATGTTTAAGGGAAGAGCATGCATTAAATGCCTCTGCACATTTGGCATTGGGCATGCACTCTCACTTACAGGCTCTGGGGCAGCAAACAGAAGGAGACAGCAGAAACACTGTCTTCCTGGTCTAGACTTGTGCGTAAACACAAGTGTTTGTTCATGTAATGATAACCCTTATGCATCATAAAATAGGCACTTGAAAAATCACCTGTTTCTGGACCTAGAATCATCCATTACTTCATGTTTCACTTTCATCAGGTCTTACAGTAGAAAACACACACAAACACACAAACACATATGGGGACTTGTGTGTTGTTGGCCACCTGAGGCACTTTGAATAGTGAGCTTTAATCTCCACACTGGACTCTTGTGCCTTTGAAGTGTTAATCTGAGGCAGCCTCATGACACACACACACAAACAGATTTTGCGAGGTTGCTCTGAGCCAGCTGGTTTGTGCTTTAACGTACACAGACACACACAAGCACACGCCTCGTTATTGACGCATTGTGGAATACAAACACACGTAGCTCTCCTGATGGCCCATTTGAGGCTCAATTTTTTATCTCGTTTAAATTCTTTGGGTTTTCTAGTGACTTGCCTGGGAGTAGTAGTGCTGATGAACGCTCCAGGCACTTACAAAGATATAAGAAATGGTTCTTTATCATTTTAGGCACAACCCACAGGTGAGCCACAGCAGAAATACAGCAGAGGGCAGTGACACTGAGTGCATAAAATGTACATTCACACTAATAATGCAGTTGTTATTTGATTTCAGCAATTATTAGGCGATTTAAACGACATACTATAATATGAAATGTTGAATCATTTCTCAGATAATCAGGTAAGCACAAGAATAAGGTGGGATTCCCGTGGAATTAACTGGGTTACCGTACTTACACATAAAATGTGGGCTGGATTTATGTACACTATTAGCACTGTAGAAAACCTGAAATGTTTTTCAGCTAATAAATTCTACAAAAGGCAGATGTATCAGGTGTGTCCACTAGAAGATCACTAAATGAAGTGGTAAATAGAAAAGATGGTGGCACAGTGGCTCGATAGGTAGCACTGTCACCTCACAGCGAGAAGGGTCAATTCCAGTTGGAGAGGTCTGGGAGCGCATGTTCTCCCAATGTAGAGTGGTGCTTGACAGTTTGTGAACCCATTAGAATGTTCTATATTTCTGCATAAATAAGACCTAAAACATCATCAGATTTTCACACAAGTCCTAAAAGTAGATAAAGAGAACCAAATTAAACAAATGAGACAAAAATATTATACTTGGTCATTTATTTATTGATCCAATATTTATTGATCTAATATCACATATTAGTGAGTGGCAAAAGTATGTGAGCCTTTGCTTTCAGTATCTGGTGTGACCCCCCTGTGCAGCAATAACTGCAACTAAACGTTTCCTGTAACTGGTGATCAGTCCTGCACACCGGCTTTGAGGAATTTTAGCCTATTCCTCCGTACAGAACAGCTTCAGCTCTGGGATGTTGGTGGGTTTCCACACATTAAACTGCTCGCTTTCAGGTCCTTCCACAACATTTCTCCATTGGATTAAGGTCAGGACTTGGCTGTGTTACCTTCCGGTTCTCCTCTTTCTAGCTATGCTGCTATAGCTAATGCTGCCGGGGTCTCATGCTTTTCTGTTTTCTGTCTGAGCTGTGTTCCGGTACCAGTTCCTGCCCCACACATGATGTTCATTCGCTTCAGCTTCACTCAAGCTGCTTCCGTCATCAGCTCCAGCCCCACCATACCCAGGCCACACCAGAGGGCAGTAATATATATACACAGTATAGCGCTTTTTACAATGGAGCGTTGTCTCAAAGCAACTTTACAATTTTAGATTATCTCCTAATATCTATGTCCAATCCCAAATTGAGCAAGCCTAGGGCAACAGTGGCAAGGAAAAACTCCCTAAGTGTTATGAGGAAGAAACATTGGGAGGACCAACACTCAAAAAGATACCCAACCTCTTTGGGTGCCGTAGATGATAAATCTAAGAATTAAACTAATTTATCTAAATTTATTAAACTAATTTATTGTCACGTAGATACTTTAGTGTAAACATTAATTACTATTAATGTTTACACTAAAGTATCTACGTGACAATAGTAATTTCCCATCTGCGTCCATTTTGGTCAGTGTCCCGTTTCACAGAATGGTATGGAATCCATGGAATCCATGAAAGCCACTGGATGCAGCAGGAATCCAGAGGTTAGTGCAACCATGTAACTGCTGTTTCCTTGTTTACTGATGCAAAGGGTGTAACTACAAAGATGAGGTAAAGGGATAGATGGTGAGGATAAGAGCTATTAGAGCATGGACTTGAGTATGCAGCCAAAAGACATAGACCATCTAAAGAAGAAAAACAGTGATTGTCTGTCTGTATCTCCCCGAAGAATAAGTGCAAGAGAGTTGGGACCTATAGGATGGTTGTCATAAGCCCTTTCTTTTTGCTCTGGAGGGCCTGTGTTGTTGCTATAGCAACTGGGTCATGGATGTTACATCCAGGAAGACATAATGTCAGTGAGGAAATATCAAAGAGAAACAAATGGAGGGAACTGGGGTCGAAGCGAAGAAATGCTAACCGAAGAGGCGAAAGAGTATGCCCTTGAGGAATTAGCCACAAGAATTCATGCACAACCTGTTTGTTCATACCATTCCAATAAATAGCACACAAAAAACTCTTAAAGTTGCAAAATGAAATGATGTGATTATTTTAATTGAATTTAATGGTATGTTAACTTTGAGATGGCAAATTGATCCACCTGTATTGCATCTGTATGTGTACCAAATTTAGGATATAGATCATTTACGTTTACATTTACAGCATTTAGCAGACGCCCTTATCCACAGCGACTTACAGTTGTTTCTTTCTTACAATCCAAGCAATTGTGGGTGAAGGGTCCTGCTCAAGGACCCACCAGTGGCAGCTTGGCAGAGGTGGGATTTGGACCCTGGACCTTCTGGTCAAGTACCAGTCCAGTACCTTACCCGCTAGGCTAAGTTCAAACCGAACATCATAATGGAGAAGTAAGGTGGACTAAAAATAGTCTACCTACCAAAAATGTTCAGCCACCAGCATCCTATAGGCAGCATCGTACAGGCTGCAACTGCAGAACTACAAAGTGCTTCTATATGGTAAGAGGAACTGATAAAATGGACAATAAGTGTGTTGCTCAAATAGCAGACTAGATCAGACAACGATTAAAGAAATTCTAGGCCTTAAGCTTTTTTCTCCAGTGTCACAATTTTCCACTTTCTGGAAGCTGAAAGGAATAGCCTCTTTGTCTGCCAGTCCTGTCAGTGTCAGTGAGTCTGTTTGGGTTGACAGAAGAATGGAAATGGTTTGGAATTCAAATGTAGAATGGGTCAAAAAACTCAGAATAAAATACTGTATAGCACCGTTATAAACCCAGCACACCCAGTTATAAGGGTGGTAAACAATCAGTATTTACATTATTTTAAGTGAGTCAGTATTTATATTATTTTGCAAGTTCCCCATATTATTCTATTAATTAGCACAGACATACAGACTCCTCATAGAAAGGACCCAGGCCACTCCAACTGGGATCACACCCAGGCCTTTCTTGCTGTGAGGCAACAGTGTCACCGCTCTGCCCTTCACAATGTAATTAAAATGAATTATACTTTAGCTACAATGAAAATATACTGCAGTTTAGAAACCTAATGAAATGTAAATGAAAGTCATCCATGTATTTAGCAGCTATTTATCAAAATGGGTGCACAGGCGTTTGTGCAAAACGTGATCGAACTGTTTGATGATGCCTTCTCTCTCCTCAGCAATATTCATCTTAAACTGGGCTTCTTAAGCCCCAACAACTTTCCCAAATGCATTTGTCACTGCCAACAGCATTATTTTGTTTTAAGACATTTTATTGAGACTAAATTGGTACTTGGTACTATTGGTACTAAATGTATTAACTGAACAATTTGCTTGAGGCATCTTTGTGATGAGTAATGAATGACGCTTTTAAACAAACCGTAGTTTACAAACTGAACACCTGTTTCTAATGTCCTTGGGATTTCTTTGAAAAGTCAGTGTAGCATACATTTTATGGTACATAACTGAATCTTAAGGACCACTCTTGTACCTTCAAGGGTGTATTGACATTGCTGGCAAATACATTTACATTTACCCTTGAAAAAAAATTTGCACTTGGGTAAGAAAAGTGAACCTTTAGATACAAGTAAGCACTGTTTAATGACCATCTAATCAACGTCCGTTCACTTTAACAACCGAGGTCTGAATAATTATAATAAATTATAATGGGAAATAAAAATCTGTCATCTAACTCCGTGCATTGTGGAGTCAACAGCCAACCAACGCTGTGACCAACTTACTGGCCATGTGCTCACTTGCTTGTTACTCACATTTCTACTACAGACTGGTCTCGGTTGATGTGTTTAGAGACTTTTTTTGTGCAAGTTACTCATGTTTGTGGGTATAATTTTTTCTGCTTATTTGAAACTGTCTGTTACCCGTGTCTGTCCTAAATGTAAATGCACTCAAAAAGTCTGTTTTAATAATCTCATTAGTATAAACACATTTACATTTACAGCATTTAGCATACGCCCTTATCCAGAATGACTTCCAATTGAAAGAGTCTTACAATCCTACAGCCTTGCACAAGGACCCAACAGTGGCAGCTTAGAAGAAGTGGGATTTGAACCCTGGACCTTCTGGTGCATAGTACAGTACCTTAACCACTAGGCTACCACAGTCCCATAAACTTATACTTGCTCAAGGACCCAACAGTGGCAGCTTAGCAGAGGTGGGATTTGAACCCTGGACCATAGTACAGTACCTTAACCACTAGGCTACCACAGTCCATCCTACACAGATGGCTCCCATAGAAATAACAACCTTAGACTAAAGCCAGGATTGCTTAACAGTAGATCACTTAAAACAAAGCAGTGATATTAAATGAAATGATCACTGATAAACGCTTACACGCTCTCTGTCTTACTGAAACTTGGATTAGACCGGATGAATATATGGCTTAAATGAAGCCTCACCTCCTGGATACAGTCATGCTCATCACCCTCGTCCTAATGGTCGGGGGGAAGGCGTAGCCACAATTTTTGACAAAGAGCTAGGTATTACCGCTAAATCCCATTATAAGGCTAATTCGTTTGAAATACTGATTCTTAATGTGACTGATAGATCGTTATGGAAGTCAAAACCTCACTCTTTTCAGCTTATCACTATTTACCGCCCTCCAGGTCCTTATTCAGAATTTATTCAGGAATTTGCTAACTTTCTTTCCTGCTTAGTGCTTTCAACAGATCAGGCTTTGATGTAGGTGATTTTAATATTCACTTTGACAATGAGCAGGATCCACTTAAAACTGCTCTCAAGTCCATTTTAGAATTAATTGAGTATCACTCATAATGTGATGGGACCAACCCACCGCTGTAATCATACTTTAGATCTAATAGTAACATTTGGTATCAATATAGATAACCTTGATGTTTTCCTACAAAGTGATTTGATGTCTGATCACTGTATTTTAGTATTTGAGCTATCTTTGATAAATAAAATCCTTCGGCCTCATTATCACACCAAGTGCACTATTACATCAGCTACTCCAGCTGCGTTTATTAAAAACCTAACAGACTTAAAATGTAATACACCTATGGAGCCCAATCATCTTGAGTGTGTAAATGACCAATTAGAAAGTGTGTTTCAAATGACAATTAGGTGTGAGTGGGCACCCTGTTTTATTTAAAGAACAGGGATCTATCAAAGTCTGCTCGTCACAACACCTGTTTGTGGAAGTGTATCATGGCACGAACAATGGAGATTGCTGAGGACCTCGGAGAAAGAGTTGTTGATGCTCATCAGGCTGGAAAAGGTTACAACACCATCTCTAAAGAGTTTGGACTCCATCAATCCACAGTCAGACAGATTGTGTACAAATGGAGGAAAAAGACCATTGTTACCCTCCCCAGGAGTGGTCGACCAACAATGATCATTCCAAGTGCAAGGCGTGTAATAGTTGGTGAGGTCACAAAGAACCCCAGGGTAACTTCTAAGCAACTGAAGGCCTCTCTCACACTGGCTAATGTTAGTGTTCATGAGTCCACCATCAGAAGAACACTGAACAACTGTGGTGTGCATGGCAGGGTTGCAAGAAGAAAGTCACTGCTCTCCAAAAAAGAACATTGCTGCTCGTCTGCAGTTTGCTAAAGATCACGTGGACAAGCCAGAAGGCTATTGGAAGAATGTTTTGTGGACGGATGAGACCAAAATAGAACTTTTGATTTAAAAGAAAAGCGTTATGTTTGGAGAAAGGAAAACACTGTATTCCAGCATAAAAACCTTATCCCATCTGTGAAACATGGTGGTGGTAGTATCATGGTTTGGGCCTGTTTTGCTGCATCTGGGCCAGGACAGCTTGTCATCATTGATGGAACAATGAATTCTGAATTATATTAGAGAATTCTAAAGGAAAATGTCAGGTAATCTGTCCATAAACTGAATCTCAAGAGAAGGTGGGTCATGTAGCAAGACAACGACCCTAACCACACAAGTCGTTCTACCAAAGAATGGTTAAAGAAGAATAATGTTCATGTTTTCGAATGGCCAAGTCAAAGTCCTGACCTTAGTCCAGTCGAAATGTTGTGTAGGACCTGAAACTAGCAGTTAATGTGAGGAAACCCACCAACATCCCAGAGTTGAAGCTGTTCTGTACGGAGGAATGTGTTGAAATTCTTCCAAGCAGGACTGATCAACAGTTACAGGAAACGTTTAGCCCCAACTATGGAATAAACTTCCCACTTTAGTTTGTGATTCAGATCGCACTCCAAATTTTTAAGTCTAGGCTTAAAGACATACTTATTTACACAGACTTAGACTGGGATGCATGGCTCGGGTTACTGGGACTGGAGTCTGGAGTCATGTCTGGCCTGTCTGCCTTGTCATGCCTTGTCCTTCGGCCAGGAGTGTCTGGTGGGTGGTCTGGCTGGGCTGGGCTGGGCTTCAGTCTTCGTCATCTTGAGTTGTGCTCTTGCCTTAGACTAAGGGCAGAGCTGGGAGTTCATAGTCAAAGAGTCTTTTGGTGATCAGAGACGTTGGGTTGCTGTCTTCTGCCTCCTGTGGGGTTGCCGATGTCTGATGTGATCGCTCTTGGCTGTGTTATCTTCTGGTTCTTCTCTTTCTAGCTATGCTGCTATAGCTAATGCTGCCGGAGCCTCATGCTACACATGGCATCAGTTGTTAATAGATTCTGTGCTCTTAATTAATAGCTAACTACATTGTCTGTTTTCTCTCCGAGCTGTGTTCCGGTACCAGTTCCAGCCCCACACATGATGTTCATGATGTTCATCCACTTCAACTCACTCTCTCCCTCCTCCGGTTGGCTGGGGACGAAGTGCTGCCAAGGACTTTCCTGCTTAGACTCAGGATCCTAGAGTGACTCTGTGTATCGGACTACTTCATGCCAATATACATATTTTACATTATTTAATTTGAACTTTTGCTATAAGACTTATTTGTTTAGATAAATTAGCTTCATTCTCACCTTTATCATCTATGCCACCCAAGTAGGATGGGTCAATTTTTGAGTCTTGATCCTCCCAAGGTTTCTTCCTCATAATGCTTAGGGAGTTTTTCCTTGTCACTGTCGCCCAGGCTTACTCAAATTGGGATTGGACGTAGATGTTAGAAGATAATCTAAAATTGTAAAGTTGCTTGGAGACAATTCTCCATTGTAAAAAGCGCTATATAAATAAATCTGACTTGACTTGACCTACAGTGGTACCTCGGTTCTCGGTTCTCTTCACATTTTGACTAGAAAAATTTGTCTCAGTTCTTGATGTTTGCTCGGTACTCGGCACACAGTGTTCAGTGATTCGGATGCACAATAACCTTTGCTCAGTGAAGATCTCTGCTGTGTTTATCCTATCTTTCTTTTTTCCTACATTTACAGTACTGTATTAATATTGCAAATAAGTCTCCATGGGTCCTAAAAAGGTTATAAAAGCCATCTGAAAGAAAAACAGGACCTGAATCCTCCAGACACAGGCTGCAGTTAGAATTAGCAGCTATGCTAGTGCCCTGGAGTTCACCAATAGATTAAGTGTTTTGCTTTTAGTTTTTACTTTCAATCAATTACTCACTAAATTACATGAGACTTTTCAAGACTTAAAATAAGCTTTGTTTTTGATAATGGTTTTGGTCAACTGTTGGTTAATGTAAGTGTTTTAATCATTACTTATCATTACTTATCATAGGCTTCGATATATAAAGTACAGGCTGCTCTACCAAACACTTGTTAAACACCTCAGTTCCTGATACATTTAAATTATGATGGATTTGTTGGAACATATCCTCATCGTAAATCAGGGAGCACCTGTACAAAACTCCATTAATGCAGATAATGAATTATACAGTGTGGATTTTCTGGGGGTCTGGAATGGATTAATTCAATTTACATTATTCCTTATGGGAAAAATTTGCTCTGTAAATTTGCTTCGGTAAATATACTTATTTTCATAATTATTGTGAATTTCCATAAATTACAAAAGTTTTAGCATGCATTAACAGTTTAGGCTTCCATGCTTCCATCTCTGATACATTTATGTATTGTTTACACGCAGTTGTCTTGTGAAAATATCCTTTATATTTACATTACAGTATCATTAATACTATCTGAATGTGGTAATGTCCATTTGGGTCAATGACCCATGTTACAGAATGTTATGCGAATGTTAAATGGCGCATACTCCACCTACTTTCTTGCATTGTATTTGAACAAAAGTGCTAGAATTATAATGGGTTGCATTATAGTTTATCTTGTTTGAATCTCATGTGCAATATTTCCAATGCTCTTATACCTATTATCATTATTCTCATAAGTCTTATGATTTTAAATGTACAGACCAAAAATGTTTATGCCTCTGCTGTAGGCATAGGTATTACCATGTCACTACAGTGTACAAAAACAGCATGGGCATCTTATGTCTGTAGAGACACTCGTCAGTGGCCTCACTTTTCGTTGCTCAGTTTCCAAGTAGATGACGCTAAAAGACTGTGCCCCTGCCCTCCTATGATTAAGAGAGGAAGCTCAGAATGTTGTGCAGCCATTCATCTCTCAGACAGGCTAGAGTCATTAATCTATTTAATAAAACCCATCACAGGACAAGGGAGTATAATATGCATATGCAGCCTTCAGGAGACTGTAGGTTGTCTAGTGGTACTCTGCTCAGAGCAGTTGTATAGAAAATGTGGTCATTGTGGCATACTAATCCTAATTTTTACCTTCCTACCTATTATTTTATAATTTTTTTTGTTCGTAAAAGTGTGTGACAATGTGTCTGTAGAAATGTGGAAGTGTGAAAAGGCCTTAAGTGTACCTAACTAGTGTTTCTTCCGGTTTAGTAGTTACCAGTTTTCACTCTAACAATTTCTTTGTGTCGCATGACAGCTGCCAGTTTGGGAGAGTGAGGGCTAAATCACAGTGCTTAGCGTTGTTGCTGCAGAGCTCCAGTATCCCGAGTTTGAGCCCCTGTCTAGCTGCTGCCTGTGTGGAGTTTGCATATTCTTTTGACTGAATGGATTTTGTTTGTTTACTCCAGTTTCCTCCCATGTTCCAAAAACATGCGGTAGGTCAACTGGCATCTCTAAAAGTGTCTCCCACTGATGATCCATGGAAGAGTGGCGTAAGTGCAAAATGTGTGCTTTATTAATATGGTGCAAACACAGTGATAAGCATTTGTTTATTTGATGTCGCTATCAGCATCAATGGCCATTTTATCGCATTTTAACAACAGACACAAGGTTATATCGATACACAAGGTTACTATATACAGTGGGACAAAAACGTATTTAGTCAGCCACTGATTGTGCAAGTTCTCCTACTTAGAAAGATGAGAGAGGTCTGTCATTTTCATCATAGGTACACTTCAACTATGACAGACAAAAAAAAATCCAGGAAATCACATTAGAGGATTTTTATATAATTTAATTGTAAATCATGGTGGAAAATAAGTATTTGGTCACCCACAAACAAGCAAGATTTCTGGCTCTCAGAGACCTGTAACTTCTTTAAAAAGCTGTTCTGTCCTCCACTCGTTACCTGTATTAATGGCACCTGTTTGACCTTGTTATCTGTATAAAAGACACCTGTCCACAGCCTCAAACAGTCAGACTCCAAACTCAACCATGGCCAAGACCAAAGAGCTATGAAGGACACCAGGAAGAAAATTGTAGACCTGCACCAGGCTGGGAAGAGTGAATCTACAATAGGCAAGCAGGTTGGTGTGAATAAATCAACTGTGGGAGCAATTGTAAGAAAATGGAAAACATGCAAGACCATTGATAATCTCCCTCGATCTGGAGCCCCACGCAAGATCTCATCCTGTGGGGTCAAATGATCATGAGAACGGTGTGGAAAAATTCCAGAACTACACGGAGGGACCTGATGAATGACCTGCAGAGAGCTTGGACCAAGGTAACAAAGGCTACCATCAGTAACACACTACGCCGAGAGGGACTCAGATCCTGCAGTGCCAGGCGTGTCCCCCTGCTTAAGCCAGTACATGTCCAGGCCCATTCGAAGTTTGCCAGAGAGCATATGGATGATCCAGAAGAGGATTGGGAGAATATCATGTGGTATAATATCAGACCTTTTTGATAAAAACTCTACTCGTCGTGTTTGGAGGAAGAAGAATTCTGAGTTGCATCCCAAGAACACCATACCTACTGTGAAGCATGGTGGTGGAAACATCATGCTTTGGGGCTGTTTTTCTGCAAAGGGGACAGGATGACTGATCCGTGTTAAGGGAAGAATGAACAGGGCCATGTATTGTGAGATTTTAAACCAAAACCTCCTTCCATCAGTGAGAGCATTGAAGATGAAACGTGGCTGGGTCTTCCAGCATGACAATGATCCCAAACACACCGCTCGGGCAACGAAGGAGTGGCTCCGTAAAAAGCATTTCAAGGTCCTGGAGTGACCTAGCCAGTCTCCAGACCTCAACCCCGTAGAAGATTTGTGGAGGGAGTTGAAAGTCCATGTTGCCCAGCATCAGCCCCAAAACATCACTGCTCTAGAGGAGATCTGCATGGAGGAATGGGCCAAAATACCAGCTACAGTGTGTGCCAACCTGGTGAGGACTTGCAGGAAACGTTTGACCTCTGTCATTGCCAACAGGTTATGTTACAAAGTATTGAGTTGAACTTTTGTTACTGACCAAATTTTTATTTTCCACCCTAATTTACAATTAAAAAATCTTTAAAAATCTAATAATGCGATTTCCTGGATTTTGTTTTCTCATTTTGTCTCTCATAGTTGAAGTGTACCTATGATGAAAATTACAGACCTCTCTCTCTCATGCATTTGTGTGTGCATATGGTCTACGTTTTCTCCTTACGGTATGGCCAGAGATCATTTGAACAGATTTGAATGGTAAAGAGAATTGAGCTTCCTTTGACATCTTGCTTCTGAAAGGAACATAGCCAAAGTGTTTTCACTTCCAATTTCTGACGTTGACTTTAATATACAGTACTGTGCAATAGTCTTAGGCCACTAAGATTGCTTTTTATCATGGGATGCACCAAATGGTTAATCCATGACAGTCAGAATTGCTTTCATTTAATTAAAAATGGTCTCTGGCATAAAACTGAAATCAAATCTCTGATTCTGAAGGTCATTTCATGGAGGGATGAGAATCAGAGAAGAAGCTGCCGGTCCTTTCTGTCCCAGATCAGCAAGGCACTCTGGAGCTCACACCTCTGGCATTGATCCAGCCTGGATCCTCCCCTGTATGCGCACTTGCATTCCCACACCCACATAATTATTACCACTCCTAATTAGCTGCCAGAACAGATATCTGCTCTCTAGACAGCGATTAATTTGTTTTCCCTGTAATGGAGGGCTGTTGGTTTACAGTGGAAATGCAGCTGCAGAGAGAAAGGGCAACACAGAGAGAGAAAGGTTGTTTCATCTAAAAGGAGCTTCTTTTTCATTCAGGATTTAATAAAAGTAGGCTCTATGATTGTGTGAAACATGAATGACTGGGTTTTGATATGAAGGTTTACATGACACTGCATTCCAGATAAAGCATTCTGGTACATTCAAGGCATAGAATAAACCATGTGTGTAACAAAAGTGAGCATGTAGACAGCATCACTGCATTTATTCAGAGGTCTTGGGTAAATATACTTCAGAAGAAAACAAGATTCATACCTGATTAGTCTTCTTGATGCTGTATATTCTCATAGTTAACATTTAACCTTTTCTACATAAGGTTTTCATACAGGGTATGCAATATGGGTATGGTGTAATGATCATATATAATTTCGTAGTCTCTTTATTATGATACAAACAGAAAATACAGGAAAAAACTGAAAGATCATTCCGGATCCAGCTTCGTCGGAGTGTAGAACTTAGCATCCCAGTGAAACTGCCAGATGCTGGTATTGCTCAAATGTAAGGGGAGGTCACATTACAAACTTCCCACTGTAGTGTATAAAAGCTGTTTTTTTCTGATTTGTCTGATACTTCATCCAAATTTCTGTTTGTATTCTAATAAAGAAACTGAGAAATTATTATACAGTGGTACCTCGCTTCTCGATCACCCCAGAACTCGGTTTGCTCGGTACTTGATGCACTTGCTTAAACTTGAAACGAGCTGCTTGACTCGTTTCAGCTGAAACTCGATTCATGATTCAGTACACAATGATTCAGCAATTCAGTTTCACAAATAGCTCTCAATCATTGCAAATCTCCGCTGTGTTTCTCGTGTTTTTCTTTATTTTTACATCTACAGACTATATTTAGTGTAAATGAGTCCCCATGGGTCCTAAAATGGTCAATAATGACAGCCAACCGAAAGGAAATCAGGAAGTGAATCCTCTTGAGTTTCAGGCTGCAGTTAGCAAGTTCACCAGTAGAGTAAGTGTTTTGCTTTTACTTTATACTTTCAATCCATGACTCACTAAATTACATGGGATTATTGTTATTTTATAATTATTTATAATTATTATTATAAAATAAGCTTTGTGTTAATTATTTTGGCCAAATGTAGGTTACTGTAAGTGTTAACGTAAGTGTTAATGTGTAATAGGCTCAGCTATGATACAGTATAAACTATATTAAACTCATACTTATTATGGATTTTTCGGAACATATCCCCATCGTAAATCAGGGAGCACCTACAATACAACTCCAGTAATGCATATGATGCCTTATACAGTGTGGATTTCCTGGGGGTCTGGAACAGATTCATTCAATTTACATTATTCCAAATGGGAAAAATTTGCTCAGTACCACTGAGGTACCTCTGTATATGATCATTATACCACTGCTGAAACAACAAATCTAATGGTGGCCTCAGGCTTTTACACAGTAGTATATGTTTTAATGTAACAGCCATTTTTCTGTTTGTTTGTCTACATTAGAGTTAATAATTTGTGGTTATGACTTACCAGTAAAGGAGAGCACGGTAGTTGCTGTTGCTAATTAATGCTGTCACGTCACAGCTAAAAAGACCTGGGTTCAAATACCAGCCTGGCCACTGCCTGTTTGAAGTTTGCATGTTCTCCCAATGAGATATAACATCCAATAAATCAAAAATAAGGTCAAGACAGGAATTTCATTCATGAAATACAAAAAATTGGATCTATTTTGGTTTTAAAAGGTTACATCAATTTCCCATTCATCTCTGACCTTATACATGGGCAGATGAAGAATTACTCATACACGAGTAATAATGACAGTAATGTGCAATGGCAAGTGTCAGAATATGAATCTTAATAAAGTACAATACAGTAGATCTCTGACTAAATCTCTGACCTCCCAGGATGTGTCACTTTGTTTCACCCGGTCTATTAAAGTGTGTGTGAAGATGAGAGCCATGAAGACCTAACAGCTCTGTTGCCTGGCTTTTCCTCCCAGATTACACCGCTACAGCATTGCAAAAATATGCATGAAGGTGAGGCCTTGTACCAATTACACACTTCCTGCTGGTAAGTGGCCTGAAGGACAGGTCTACAGAGCTGTAGCGCACAACACGAGAGAAAGAGAGATCTGTCTTGTGTGTCTGTTAACATAAAAAATGTTTTCACCTTTCTAGATTTTCAATTACAGTGCTGATCGTTTTGCCAAACTTGAGTTTTACACAACAGGACTGCATGAACATGCAGTAAATGTGATGTCAGTAGCTTATTAATCAGTGATGTGTCGTAGTTAAATGTTGTCCTTCACTAAATTGACCAAACATTTTGAAAATTATCCAAATGCTAACCAACCACAAATGAAATTTGTATATTTTGGGCTGACACAATAATCTGTTTTACTGCTATAAAACTATTAATGCAATAACAGTTACACTTGCAAATAAAAAATGGATGGATGGATGGGTGGATGGATGGGTGGATGGATGGGTGGGTGGATGGATGGATGGATGGATGGATGGATGGATGGGTGGGTGGGTGGATGGATGGGTGGGTTTTGTGGATGGATGGATGGGTGGGTGGATGGATGGGTGGATGGGTTGGATGGATGGATGGGTGGGTGGATGGATGGGTGGATGGGTGGATAGATGGATGGGTGGATGGGTGGATGGATGGATGGGTGGGTGGGTGGATGGATGGGTGGGTGGGTGGGTGGATGGGTGGATGGATGGATGGATGGATAACTCACCAAGAAGGAGTTGTTGGAATTGAATGAAACTTTATATGTGTGAATGTAATGATGATATATGTAAGTTATTACAATATTACAGTGAAAGGATAGGTTTATTGGGGAAAACTATACAACTGAAAGAAGGCTCTAGTACCCTGTTAGGCCACCTCTAGCCTGGATACAAGATGAGATATGGTTGGGTATTAGAGGTATACAGGTTCCATATGGTATCCTGCATCACAGACGTTGCAGCTGGGCCTGTAGATCCCGCATACTCGTAACCTGCTGAAGTTGGCATCCCAGCTGGTCCCATAACTGCTCGATTGGTGATAAATCTGTCAACTAGGCATGCCAAGGAATTTTTGCAATCTAGCGGAGACATTCCTGGGAAACCCTTGCTGTGCTTGGGTGAGCATTATCCTACTGAAAAATGGCAGTTGGAAGCCCTGCCATGAGAGGCAACATGTGGCCATGGGATGTCCTGCACATATCGCTGATCTGTTAGTGTCCCTCGTACCACTACTAGGAGTGACCGAGTGTCATATGCGATGGCTCCCCAGATCACCACACCAGCATCTACAGCAGTGTGTCCCTGCACAGCAAAGGCAGGATTGAAGCGCTCCACACAAGACATCCATACTCCAACCTGACTGTCATTGGATCCTAAACAGAACTTGGATTCTTTTCTAAAGACCATGTGGTTCTAGTCCATAGCAATCCAGGTTTCAACTGCAAACGAAGGTGACGGTGGCTAGCTATCAATGGCAGGACAAGTAATGGGGACTATGACTACAAATGTCCTTCGGCTAAGCACCTGAAAATGGTCTGGCTAGGGACAGGGGTATGCATTAATGCAGAAAAGCACATTGAGATTTTAGAGCAACATTAGCTGCATGTAAGACAACATCTTTTGTACAGGTATTGTCTGCCTGCCCGCAGTCCTGACCTGTCCCCAATAGAGAATGTGTGGAAAATTTTGAAGCAAAAAAAATGCGACAACGATCCAAATAGTTTCTCATCTTACAGCTGTCACACACCTCAAAATGTATTTTAAGTGTTGGCAATGTGGTAAATGCTTTAGTGTCCAACTTGGGACTGTGGTAGCCTAGCGGTTAAGGTACTGGACTATGGACCAGAAGGTTCAGGGTTCAAATCCCACCTCTGCCAAGTTGCCACTGTTGAGTCTTTGAGCAAGACCCTTAACCCACAATTGCTTGGATTGTAAGACTGTATCAATTGTAAGTCACTCTGGATAAGGGCGTGAAATGGATGTGTATTAACAAATGAAATGAAGTTGACCAGATAAAACCTTAAATATCTTGGGTTCATAATGTCTGCAATACAAGGCAATGTAAATGACTGTTTATTTTTTTATTTTTAATTTGGATGTGTCACACTGTTCCATCCTTTTCTGATTTAGGATTGTACGAACTGAGTGTCCAGGTGAGATGATTAATTGCAACAGGTAGTACAAGTAGCTACAGATGAAGCAGAGTAGCGAATCAGGATCCTGCAACAACGTTGTATTTTGGACAGGAATCTGCACAGAACAGCAACGGTTGTTACAGGTCAAGTATACACACAAAGTGTACCTATATGGTAGATACAATGATAAAATTGTCAAGTGGTGTGTACAAGGTTTGTGTATCACAAATAACTGGAAAAGACTGGTGATTGTTGACTCACTGTTTTCTTCACAAGTCGGTTAGAAACGACGCTGTGTTTTGACGCTCAGGGCTCCTGTTTGACTGACATCAGTTCAACGAATCAGATAGCAGTCATTAGCCCCTCTCTGGAACTATGTCCAATCAGAGTAATCAGTGGGCGGGTTTAATTCAAATGAGAAGGCAGATAGACGTTGCCGCTTCATTCATCACACCGACCTGAGAACAGACCGTGTGCGGTATCGCGAGTCTCTGCGACTGTTCATCCAGGACCTGTCCGGCGTTTTCTAGAGGACCAGTCTGCAAACACAGCACACAGCATTACATCTGGGTGAGTCATCCGTACCTGTACTTTCAGCTGCCTTTTTAAAAACGTGTGCATGTTTGTGGTACCTTATTAAAGGCTATAATAGAAGGTAAACACACAGCACCTTCAAGCAGGGAAACGAGAACAGCAGTCAAATAAAGCGCGTATTTCTTCAACTTATAACATATAACTAGTTTACTTCATTTTGTCATCTATAAGATGTTTTTTCTGCTTTCTGGAAAATTTCATTGGGACTAAGAAATGTAACATTGTACCTGAGCCAGAGCCAATAGGACAAAATTGATTCACATTCACAGTGATTACATTACACTTCACAGTGCTCATATAAGTCTGGTAACTTCTTTACACATTACTAAAGTGAAAATCCAGCATTGGAAATGTTGCTGTGTACATACAGTGGGGCAAAAAAAGTATGTAGTCAGCCACTGATTGTGTAAGTTCTCCTGGTTAGAAAGATGAGAGGTCTGTAATTTTCATCATAGGTACACTTCAACTATGAGACAAAATCAGAAAAAAAATCCAGGGAATCACATTGTAGGATTTTTAAAGAATTGTAAATTATGGAGGAAAATAAGTATTTGGTCAATAACAAAAGTTCAAATAAATACTTTGTAACATAACCTGTTGGCAATGACAGAGGTTAAACGTTTCCTGTAAGTCTTCACCAGGTTTGCACACAATAGCTGGTATTTTGTCCCATTCCTCCATGCAGATCTCCTCTAGAGCAGTGACGTTTTGGGGCTGTCGTTGGGCAACAAGGACTTTTAACCCCCTCCACAAATGTTCTATGGGGTTGAGGTCTGGAGACTGGCTAGGCCACTCCAGGACCTTGAAATGCTTTTTATGCAGCCACTCCTTCATTGCCCAAACGGTGTGTTTGGGATCATTGTCATGCTGGAAGACTCAGCCACATTCCATTTTCAATGCTCTCACTGATTTTCACTGGTTTTGGCTTAAAATCTCACGATACATGGCCCTGTTCATTCTTCCCTTAACACAGATCAGTTATCCTGTCCCCTTTGCAGAAAACCAGCCCCAAAGCATGATGTTTCCACCCACATGCTTCACAGTAGGTGTGGTGTTCTTGGGATGCAACTCAGTTCTTGGGATGCAACTCATTTTCAATGCTCTCACTGATGGAAGGACGTTTTGGCTTAAAATCTCATGATACGTGGCTCCGTTCATTCTTCCCTTAACACAGATCAGTCGTCTTGTCCCCTTTGCAGAAAAACAGCCCCAAAGCATGATGTTTCCACCCCCATGCTTCACAGTAGGTATGATGTTCTTCTTCCTCCAAACACGACGAGTTGAGTTTTTACCAAAAAGTTCTATTTTGGTTTCATCTGACCACATGATATTCTCCCAATCCTCTTCTGGATCATCCATATGCTCTTTGGCAAACTTCAGACATGCCTGGACATGTACTGGCTTAAGCAGGGGGGCACGCCTGGCACTGCAGGATCTGAGTCCCTCTTGGCGTAGTGTGTTACTGATGGTAGCCTTTGTTACTTTGGTCCCAGCTCTCTGCAGGTCATTCATCAGGTCCCTTCGTGTAGTTCTGGGATTTTTGCTCATCGTTCTCATGATCATTTTAACCCGATGGGATGAGATCTTGCGTGGGGCCCCAGATCGAGGGAGGTTATCAATGGTCTTGTATGTCTTCCATTTTCTTACAGTAGCTCCCACAGTTGATTTATTCACACCAACCTGCTTGCCTATTGTATATTCACTCTTCCAAGCCTGGTGCAGGTCTACAATTTTCTTCCTGGTGTCCTTCAACAGCTCTTTGGTCTTGACCATGGTTGAGTTTGGAGTCTGACTGTTTGAGGCTGTGGACAGGTGTCTTTTATACAGATAACGAGGTCAAACAGGTGACATTAATACAGGTGACGAGTGGAGGACAGAAGAGCTTCTTAAAGAAGAAGTTACAGGTCTGTGAGAGCCAGAAATCTTGCTTGTTTGTGGGTGAGCAAATACTTATTTTCCACCATGATTTACAATTAACTTCCTTAAAAATCTTCTAATGTGTTTTCCTGGATTTCTTTTCTCGTTTTGTCTCTCATAGTTGAAGTGTACCTATGATGAAAATTACAGAACTCTCTCATCTTTCTAAGTAGGACTTGCACAGTCAGTGGCTGTCTAAATACTACTATATTTTGCCCCCCTGTACATCTTGGTTTTTTTGGTTGTTGTTTTTGCTTTTGTTTTTTGTTTACTTGTTTTCATTTACTATTGCATCAATGACTATTCACGACTGGGGCAAAGTTACATACATACCAGTTAGGCATATTCATACTGGGCCAATTTTCAACCACCAATTAACCTAGCACTGTTGCCTCACAGCTCTGGGATCCCTGATTTGATCCCGACCCTGGATTCCGCCTGTGCGGAGTCTGCATGTCCTACCCATGTCCGTGCGGGTTTGCTCTAGAAACTGGAGTGTTAGGTTAATTGGTGTTTCCAAAGTGCCGTTAGTGTGGGAGTGGATGTATGAGTGTGTGAGTGCATGTGCTCTACGATGGATTGGCGTCCTGTCTAGGGTTGTTCTTGCAGTGCACCCCGTGCCGCCAGCTAGGCACCGGCTTTCCTGCGACCCTGACAAGGATTAAACGGATAAGAAAATAAGTGAATGAATGGGTGGAGTCCAAAGCTGGAACTAAACTGGGGATCCCTAGAGCTGTGAGACGACCACGCTAACTGGTTGCCCCACCGTGCCACCCATATAAATGTTGCAGAAATGCACCCACTTGTGTTGATGCAGATAAGGTAAGGACATTGCACAACATATGGTCTTTAAACTGTGTATTATCTATGTTCAGGGCAATAAAACAAATAAACACCTTAATCTTTATTTATGACCAAGCAGACCAGAGTGCTCGTCTTTTTTTGTCTGTGTAAGTATTGAAGGAGCATCCATGAGTAGTGCAGTCATCAACGTGGTAGAAGTTTTACAGTGGATTGTTGTGCGCAGAGAAGTTGAATGCAATAGACCAATCAGTTTGTCTGTAGAACTATTTAAGGTGTTCTAGTTTATGTAACGAGATTTGTCCTGCTGTCTGGATTCCTGTTTATATTATGAACACTATATAGTACATCAGGTATCTTTTAAAAAATCGAATGGTTGAAGCGAAAGTTGAACCATAGATGACCCTCTGCTGCCGTGTCTTTGCACGAAAGTGTAGTTGTGTGACATTTACCTGTATACCTGTAGTATGCAGTAGAATTGATGTAGATATGCACTAAAAAGGGGCTGGAATCATTCCTCAGATATACAGTTGCTGCAGATTTGTCGGTTGCACATCCATGATGTTAATCTCCCGTTCCACCACATCCTGAAGGTCCTCTATTGGATTGAGATCTGGTGAATGTGGAGGCCATTTGAGTACAACTCATTGTTATGGTTAGGAAACCAGTTTGAGATGATTTGAGCTTATGGCATGGTACGTTCTCCGGCTGGAAGGAGCCATCAGAAGATGTGTACACTGTGGTCATAAAGGGGTGAACATGGTCAGCAACATTACTCGGGTAGGCTGTGGTGTTTAAACAATGCTCAGTTGGTATTAAGGACCCCAAAATGTGCCAAGAAAATATCTCTCACATCATTACACCACCAGCAACAACCTGAACCATGATACAAGCCAGGATGGATCCATAATTTCATGTTGTTTAGACCAAATTCTGACCATACCATGCAAGTGTCAACAGAAATCAGACCAGGCAACATTTTTCCAGTCTTTTGTTGTCCAACTTTGGTGAACTTGTGCAGATTGTAGCCTCAGTTACCTGTTCTTAGCTGACAGGAATGCCGCCCGGTGTGGTCCTCTGCTGCTGTAGTCCACCTCTTTCAGATTTCGACATGCTGTGTGTTCAGAGATGCTCCATACCTCAGTTTAACAGGTCATAATTGGAGTTATTGTTGCCTTTCTGTCAGCTCAATATTTGACCAGAGAACTGCCACTCTCTAGATATTTTTTTCAGACCATTCTCTGTAAACCCTAGAGATGACTGTGTGAAAATCCCAGCAGAAATACACCAGCCCATCTAGCACCAACAACCATGCCACGCTCAAAGTCACTTAAATCACATTTTCCCATTCTGATGCTCGGTTTGAACTTCAGCAGGTCGTCCTGACCATGTCTACATGCCTAGTTGCTACCATGCGATTGGCTGATTATATTTGTGTTAATGAGCAGTTGAACAGGTGTACCTGCATAATATAAACAGTGAAGCAGAAAAAAGAGCAGTGAATGTACTTGATTACGTAATCTCCTCTAATACATAAACACAGAAGTGTCTTTGAGTCAGGCCACTCTCATCAAACCTCTCTCATTTAAATCCACAGAGAATGATTAAGGGGTGTGTAGTAGCTGACGTAGCTGATGTGTAACTGACAAATCTGTAGCATTCATCTCAGCAAATTCTGAACGTGAATCTCTGACAAATGTTTCTAACACCTTGATAAATCCATGCCATGATGAATTGAGGCTGTTGTTACGCCCTGCCCAATATCTGAATGGTGTTTTAAATAAAATGACCAAGCAGTGTATGTACACATTTGGATCAAGTACACTTACTGCCTTTTTGTGACATATCTACATCTTGCTATGATATTATCATTCAAAATAAGTGTATGCTGTACTTGACTGCATTGTTTGTGCTTTTCTACCAGGGCTGTTTAGGTTCATCACTGTGCATGCTGGTGTGTTTGTTTGTCCTTGTATTTGTTTTTGTTTGCAACACTGACTGCTGTGGACTCATGAACGCAGTACTCGTTCTAATCCTGGACTGCTTTGGTCTGGGTAATAAAACACAACGGTGTTTTTAACCTTTAGTAAATGGTAGTGCAGGGGCAGGTGTAGGCCTTGATGGCTAGGGCCAAAATTAGGTATGACAGTGAGCAAGTGTAGAGTCTAGCCATAGTGGGCCCGTTCCATTTTTCATCCATGTTTTATCACAGTGCAGATAATGGATGGAGTCATCATAATGTCAGTATTTGTCTAAAGTTATACTGTGTGCACCGATATTGAATTTCTTGGGCCGATATGATCGATGTTCAGCACATTATTCTGGCCGATACTGATGTTAAAAACCGATAATATAACCTTTCAAAAACGTTTAAAAATGTTCACATGATAACCCATATATGAACTGTTGTTAAAAACTAGATCAGTAATGAATTTTAGCAATAAAATAAAGCAATAAGCAACTAAAACATAAATCAGACATGACTATTACTATAAACGTAAGGTGAAGTTCACTCAAAGGAAAAATGGTTTCATTCCATTTCATTTTCTGACCTTCTTTTAGAAAGGTAAGAATCTTTTTTAGCTTTCAATTGTTACAGGCAAGCTTAAGATTGAGAAGCTCCATGAAAGAATAGAACTGCATATAGAACTATACACTCAATAACATCAGATATTTTGCTTAATGAGTAAAACAAGAATATTCTTAGTTAAATATCGCTTAAAATTCTAATATCGGACCGATAAATCATTGGTTGTTCAGATCAGCCACTTGAGTTAAATATATCATATAGCAGATGAACACAGTGATATTTGAGAAGTGAAATGAAGTTTATAGGATTTACAGAAAGTGTGCAGTAATTATTCAAACAAAATTAGGCAGGTGCATAAATTTGGGCACCCCAACAGAAAAATGACATCAATATTTAGTAGATCCTCCTTTTGTAGAAATAACAGCCGCTAAACGCTTCCTACAGCTTCCCAGTCTGGATTCTGGTTGAAGGTGGCTTTGGACATTCTTCTTTAGAAAACATCTCCAGTTCAGTTCAGGTTTTGATGGTTCCCGAGCATGGACAGCCCACATTTCAGTAATATTCATGTCTGGGGACTGAGATGGCCATTCCAGAACGTTGTACGGTTCCTCTGCATGAATGCCTTAGTAGATTTTGAGCAGGGTTTGGGGTCGTTGGCCTCGGTGCAACTTTGTCACTGATTCTTGAAACATTGTTCTCAAGAATCTGGAGATATTAACTGGAATCCATGCGACCCTCAACTTTAAACAAGATTCCTAGTATCTGCACTGGCACAACCGTCCCACAGCATGATGGAACCGCCACCAAATTTTTACTGTGGTAGCAAGTGTTTGCTTGGGATGCTGTGTTCTGTTTCCGCTCCTTGTTATGTCAAATAAACTCAATTTTAGTTTCATCAGTACACAGCACTTTATTCCAAAATGAAGCTGGATTGTCCAAATGTGCTGTAGCCACACCTCAAGTGACTCTGTTTGTGGCGTGTCTGCAGAAAAGGCTTCTTCTGCATCACTCTCCCATACAGCCTCTCCTTGTGCAAAGTGCGCTGTATAGTTGAACGATGAACAGTGACACCATCTGCAGCAAGATGAGGTTGTAGGTCTTTGGAGGTGGTCTGTTGGCTTGACTATGACTGTTCTCACCATCCTTCGCCCTCTGCCTATCTGAGATTTTTCTTGGTCTGCCACTTCGGGAGTTCCTTAAACTAGAACTGTGCCTGTGGTCTTCCATTGCCTCACTATGTTCCTCACAGTGGAAACTGGACAGCTGAAATCTCTGAGAGAGCTTTCCCTTTCCCCTGAACCATGATGTTGAACAAACCTTTGTTTTCAGGCCATTTGAGAGTTGTTTTGAATCTCCCATGTTGCCACTCTTTCAGAGAAGATGCAAGAGGAGAAAAACTTCCAATTGACCACCTTAACCACTTTCTCATAGTTGGATTCACTTATGTATGTAGATCAAGGGTTCAATGAGCTTACAAAAACATTTTGTGTTCCAATAATTAGTGCTAAAGGTATTCAAATGACAAGGGTGCCCAAATTTATGCACCTGCCTAATTTTGTTTGAATAATTACTGCACACTTTCTGTAAAACCTATAAATAATTTCACTTCTCAAATATCATGGTGTTCATCTGCTATATGATATATTTACCTGAAATTGCTGAGCTGGACAAAAAATGATTTATAAAGAAAAATCATGAAAATTATCAGGGGTGCACAAACTTTTTCATACGACTGTAATATATGGGACGCCAATATATCGTGCATCACTAGTTAGGAGTAGTGATAGATGGTCAATTAATGCCATATTGAAATATTGGCCGATATTCAAAAATAGTGGGGAAAATGCAGAGAAACTTTGTTTCCCGACTTGCAGTTCATAAACTGGGACTCCTGAGTGACAAAAACCAAAGAGATGTTGAGATTCATTGAGGGTGACCATTTATGAGAAGATGAAAGCTTTGTTTCCAGCATTACAACTTTACTACTTTTAAGTGCAACTGGGATTTAAAAAAAAGTTTCTGCTACCATGTGTACTACTCTAACATTGTTTTTTGCAAGTATTTACACATTTTCATTTGTTTCCATGTATAGTCAGCATGTTGCTTGTCCTATAAGCTCTTGTGCTCTGCTTCTAGCAGGATGGGCTGTTCTGCCTGACAACCGAGCTCTGATTGGTCAGCCTGATTTGAATGCATCCGAACAATGCAGAACTTGGGACAGGCTCTGATTTTTTTTAAACGTTTCGAACTCGGTGTGAAGGACGGCATTAATATATGTGTGTAATTTTTTTAAAACTTGACGTGCATTTTTCTTGCCCGTAAAAATCGGACTCGGCGTGAAAATGACTTAATCTGGTAATAATTGTTGTAGTTAAGAGCAATAAAACTTTTATTTATTTATTTTTGTAAAAAAGAGTGCAAACAGAGACAGTGCATTTACAGCTTAAGTAAATGTTCATTGACATTCAGGTGTCTCATTTATTGTTATTAGTTTTATCAGTTGCAAAAAAAAATAAAATAAAAGCAGACTTTGATTTCGGCATTATATATTTACCATCGGTTACCCTGTTCTCTAAATATCGGCATTGACCATTAAAAATGGGAAGGTACAGAATGCATTATGCTAATCACACAAAGACAAAATGATATTGGACACTTGCAGTGTGAAAATCTTAGGCCACTATTATTTTAGATATACAATAGTTTTAGCAATTGTATAATGACCATATAAAGTTATTTCTCAGTCTCTCTATTTGAATATAAACACAAAATGCAGGAAATTTGTATGCATTGTTAAAAACTGAAGAAAAAAGAAATCAAGAAAAAGCAGCTCATGTAGACTACATTTCTATATTTGAGAAATAGCAGCATCTGGCAGCTTCATAGGGATGCCAAGGTGACCCTTCTACAGTCTGAAGAAGCTTGATCTTTTTGGAAGGGTAGCAGCCAAGAAACCACTTTTTTGGAAGGGTTACAGGGTGGAAAGGCTGAGTATGGCAGTCAGTACAACCCTATTTAGCACCCATGGAGACTTTGCACTAAGAATACAGTACTGTAGATGTTAAAATAAAGAAAAACATGATGAAAATAGCAGAGATCTTCTCTGAGCAACCGCTATTGTGATTCCGAATCACTGTGTACTGAATCGTGGATCTTGAATCGAGTTTCGGCTGAAACGAATCACGTGGCTCGACTCATACAAGTTTAAGCAAGCGCACTGAGTGAACAGGTGCGCTGAACAAACGACAAGAACCGAGACAAATTTCTTCTGGTGAAAATGCGTTGAGAGCCAAATTTAAAGAGTTCCGAAGTATTAGAGAACCGAGGTACCACTATTTTTATATGTGTGTGTGTGTGTATATATATATATATATATATATATATATATATATGTGTGTATGTATATATATATGTGTATATATATATATATATATATATATATATATATATATATATATATATATATATATTTATTTATTTATTACTGTGTGGCAAAAAAGTTTTTAGACAGCCACTGATTGGGCAAGATGACAGAGGTTTGTAATTTTCATCATAGGTACACTTCAACTATTAGAGACAAAATGAGAAAATTGTAGACCTGCACCAGGCTGGGAAGAGTGAATCTACAATAGGCAAGCAGGTTGGTGTGAATAAATCAACTGTTGCAGCAATTGTAAGAAAATGGAAGCCATACAAGACCTTAGATAATCTCCCTCGATGAGCAAGATCTCATCCCGTGGGGTCAAAATTATCATGATAACGGTGAGCAAAAATCCCAGAACTACACGGAGGGACCTGATGAATGACCTGCAGAGAGCTGGGACCAAAATAACAAAGGCTACGATCAGTAACACACTACGCTGACAGGGACTCAGATCCTGAAGTGCCAGGCGTGTCCCCCTGCTTAAGCCAGTACATGTCCAGGCCCGTCTGAAGTTTGCCAGAGAGCATATGGATGATCCAGAAGAGGATTGGGAGAATATCATGTGGTCAGATGAAACCAAAATAGAACTTTTTGGTAAAAACTCAACTCGCTGTGTTTGGAGGAAGAAGAACACCATACCTACTGTGAAGCATGGGGGTGGAAACATCATGCTTTGGGGCTGTGTTTCTGCAAAGGTGACACAACGACTAATCCGTGTTAAGGGAAGAATGAACAGGGCCATCCATCGTGGGATTTTAAGCCAAAACCTCCTTGAATTGAGTGAGAGCATTGAAGATGCTGGGTCTTCTAGCATGACAATCATCCCAAACACACCGCTCGGGCAACGAAGAAGTGGCTGCATAAAAAGCATTTCAAGGTCCTGGAGTGGCCTAGCCAGTGTCCAGACCTCATCCCCATAGAACATTTGTGGAGGGAGTTGAAAGTCCGTGTTGCTCCAAATCATCACTGCTCTAGAGGAGATCTGCATGGAGGAATGGGCCAAAATACCAGCTACAGTGTGTGCAAACCTGGTGAAGACTTACAGGAAACATTTGACCTCTGTCATTGCCAACAAAGGTTATGTTACAAAGTACTGAGTTGAACTTTTTTTTCGTCTCTCATAGTTGAAGTGTACCTATGATGAAAATTACAGACCTCTCTCATCTTTCTAAGTAGGAGAACGTGCACAATCAGTGGCTGACTAAATACTTTTTTACCCCACTGTATTGTGATGCGTATCGTATCGCTCATCGCAAGTTTCCAGTACCCACTTCTAGTTTGAGGTCATTATCCTGCAGCAGTATTAATCTTTCTGTATGAAAATCTAAACAAGCATTTTCACTAGTACTCCAAGACCTTTGCCCCTCACTGAATATATTCTAATTATCATGCCATTTCCTCCATTGTATAAACTGGATTCATTGAACAGAATGATTGTTTTCCTCTTTGGTCACATGTGAGGAGAGGTAGACATGCAGTGCAACATGGATGGATACTTCATAATATACCTACAAGTGGGATATGGACAGATCCCAAGACATTTATTTTCCTGTATGGCCATGTGCTCCTGGTGACTGTAAACAGGTGACAGGTGATGAGACTGAATGTACTAACTCCCTCTTCGATGGGGGAACACATCACTAACTGACTGTCAGCCACCCGTTCAAACCAAACAAACAATAAATGTCTGCACTCTGGATAACACGTGGCCACTGTCAGTACTCCATTTTATTTCTAACGAAAAGTGGCCGTCCAGCGCCAGGTGTTCTTGCTCATGCACACAGCACCAGCTGATCGATTGCCCACACACTCTGCTTCTCACAGAGATGGATTGCATTTTCAAAATGGCTGGACTCAAAAAGCAGTGGGTAGCCATTGACTATTCAGCACGGCTAATCAAAAAACCTCAAGAGATGCAAACAAAGGTATGCGTGAATAAAATGCATACACTCACTCACTGTTTTGTTTTTCTGATCTAACAGAACCCAGAGACTTTTATCTCTTGCATTGCAGAGCTGCTTGTGTTGAATGTGAAATAGAATTATTGGTGGGCAGTGTGACCAAAAATTTGTATCACAGGTCTTTTAAAGTTTATACTGGGTTTACACTATATAACTGTATTTTTTTAAGCTGATGTACATGAGTACTGTGGTCCCTCGGTTCTTGTTGATCATTCATTCCGGAAGGCTTGTTGAGAACTGAAAGGACGAGTGCTGAGCAGTTTTTTTTCCCTAAGAAATAATGTAAATTGAATTCATCCGTTCCATACCCCCAGAAAATCCACACTGTATAAGGCATTATATGCATTCATGGAGTTGTATTGTACAGGTGCTTCCAGATTTACCATGGGGATATGTTCTGAAAAAGACAACATAAGTTAAATTTGTCATGAACCGAGGAGTTTGTGTTTGGTAGAGTGGTCTATACAGTATCATAGCGGAGCCTATGATAAGTAAGTCAATGCTTAAAACACTTACATTAACCTACAGTTGGTCATTCACAAAGTTATTTTATAATAAAGTGTTGAAAAATAACATGTCATTTAGTGAGCAATGGATTGAAAGTGAAAAGTAAAAGCAAAACACTTACTCTCTTGGTGAACTCAGGGTGCTAGCATGGCTGCTAATGCTAACTGCAGCTTATGTTCTGAAGGATTCAGTTCCTGGTTCCTTTTCAGTTGGCTCTTATAACCTTTTTAGGACCTATGGAGAATTATTTGCACTGAGAATACAGTACTGAATGAGAAACTAGTGTAGTGTTATAATGAATGATATTCTGCCAAACACATTTAGTCATTACAGTGATCATGTTTGGCCATGACAGATACATTGTTCCTCATGTTACCCCTGATGTTTCGGTACATGGATCTTCTAGACACCATGTACAATGCCAAATGCACAGCTGGCAAGGCTATCCACTGGTATGCTTGCTGTGTCTGAGTGACTAACCAGGTGGTATTTCCTCTGAGCCAGTGGGTGGCTTTCAGCTTCCCTTCTATTTACAGCATATTGAGCTTATCAGAGACTGGTTTGATAAGAGCTACCTGCTTCCTTTACAATGCCGAAATCACCTACTTGAGTGGCAGACATTTCCCTAAAGTAGTCTCTTGGTAAAACCAGATAGATTTGGCTGTTGCTGAAGACCTCCCAACAAATGTTTATTGTTCACTGTGTCCTCGACCAAGGCACTCAATCCATAATTGCTGCATGGTAGTAATAAGCTTTGAACGTAGTTGGCGGCCTAATGGAATAAGGTTAATTACAAATGAATGCGCACCCCACATTTTTGGGAAGGCAAGCACGCTTATTAACAGTAGTTATGAGCACAATGACTTGACAGCAACGAGCGAACACAACTGCCAAAAACAATCTTTTTAATGTTATTGGACCATTTTGTGTACAGATTGTTGCGTATGACAATCCCAGGAGTTTCTGAAATACCACAGTCAATTAGAGCATGTTTTTCTCCCAGTGAGAACGTGACATTGGCTTGCATCTGTCTGATCATATACACTGTTCATACATTCACATGATTGCCTTATAGACTAATTGAATGACTGATGACGCACTTGAATTGAATGACACAATTTTTTTTAGTTACGCCTACTTGTTTGTACCCTGGTATAAGTGGATCAGGCACAGCAGTGCTGCTGGAGTTTTAAAACACCTCAGTGTCACTGCTGGACAGAAATAGGCCAGCAACCATAACTGTAGAGCCACCAGCATCCAGTAGGCAGCATCCTGTGAGCACTGATGAAGGATTAGAGTATGACTGACACAAACTGTGCGAAGTCAGACAAGCTACTGTCTCTGATTTTACATCTACAAGATGGAGCAATATAATAGATGTGTTGAGTGTGTGTGAATATGTGTTTGTCTGCAAATGAATGTCTGCACACCCGGTATTGATGTAGTCGTTAGTACATTACCAACGCCTCTGAATAACAGAAGGCAGCAGGTGCAACTCACCTGTTCACTGGGATGTTATGACATCATCAGGTGACAGTCGCTGTTGCTCTCCATGGTATGCAAGACTTGAGCTATAAATACTGGTGGGTAACACATTGGTGTTTAGCAAGATACATGGGCGACGGTGTACTGCTTACATCATGGTTGAATGTTTTTATAATACACTGTATTCAAGAGGATTTCCACTTTACCCTCAGTCATAAGGGCATAGAGAGACACTTAAGTGCTAGTTGTCACCCTGGGGGGACTAAGCTGTTATGATGAGGATATCCTCATGAGCATGTGTAGAATGTGTTGTTTTTTTTCTCCTGTATCTTTATGGGGCTTCGCAAATAGCAGTGGTATGCAGTTTTAAATGACCAAGAAGACTGACTGTGTCTAATTGTGTGATTAAGGAGGTTTGTCTTTAATACACTGTGCATTGATTAGAGGTGACTGGAATTGGCTAGTTTTCAAAGTGATAGGCCTTAACTTGTAATCAGCCAATCAGTGTCATATAACCGATTTTGTGCCGGACACATTTAGCCTATACTTGTACACACAGTCACATGTGAACAGCACAGTGCTTTGGCTAACTTTAAATTCAGAATTCAGTGAATGTGCCTAAGGAGCTTTAAACTTAAATAGTTAATGCTCAGCCACTCAGTGTTTGTTTCCCAGACAGAATGTTTAGCTCGTGGCTCAATGGGCTGTTTATTTTTGGGTTCTTGTGCATCTGTGATCTGTTTTACGTGTGTATGTCTTTTTATTTGCTAATAAAAGTTCACAGTACGTGTTTTTAATTGTGTTGTACCATTTATGCCCGGGATTTAGCGGAAAAGTGTGTTTTGTGCATTCAGTGGCTTGCAGTAGTGAGGTATGTCTTGGTTGGTGTATACTGTGTAACCAAGTGAGTTGCCGTTCAGCGTCTTTGCTTGTAGTTATGCCCTTGCACTAACTGGTAAAATTCTCTGATCAGGGCTGTGATGAAGTACAATTTGAGCAAGTTTGCAGTCATTGATGTTTCATGGTGAACGCCACAAAGCTAAAGCTAATGAGAGAGTAGAGTCAGATGCACGCCAACAGCTCGTGATGTCTTTCTTTAACAGTTGTATCTGTATGGTACTATTTATAATTCTTAGACCGAAAGAAAATCGGAATCGACCAAAATAGGAATCGGTTGGTCATGTTTAAAAATCGGAAATTGGAATAGACCGAGAAAATTGCAATCGGTGCATCTCTAGTACTGATGTATTCCAGTTTAATACATATGTAGGTATGCACCATATAAAGCCCGTTTGCATATAAGACCATGATTTGATAAGGTTATGTTGCATAAGGTTATGTTATTAAGATTAGTAACCCATATATTACCTTTTGGAGTTTGGAGAGCAGTAGTCACTATTATGAAATGAAATGAATTTTGCTTTGCACATATCAGCAGTTTTAATACTTATATTTAGTACTGTAAAAAAGAGGCAAAACAAGATGGATTATGGAACATTACTTCTACATTATATGTGAAAAGTTAAATGTTTTCATTTAAATACTCACTGTGCATTTTTCTATACCTGGCTCCAAATTAGCAAACTGACTGCATTAAAATCACTTATCAAGTGCCATTGTGTAAAATATTTTAGTAACTATTTATTGACCCATTTTCCCTATAGCCCAATGTACATTAACTCATCATCCATGCAATATTCTATTGTCTCTTTGTCTTTTTAGAATGTTCTATATTTCTGCATAAATATTAAACAAAGTTAAACAAATGAGACAAAAATATTATACTCGGTCATTTACCGTATTTTTCGGACCATAAGGCTTACTTAAAATCCTTTAATTTTCTTAAAAATCGACAGTGCGCCTTTAAACGCGGTGCGTCTAATGTATGAATTAATTCTGGTTGAGCCTTCTGACCTAGAACCGATTGTAGATGGTTCACGGCGCTCATAAATCTGTCAAAATGTTTTAGCACGGTCTTGGTAAGTTATGAAGCTCACGGCCACCGTAGTCAGGAAACATCGCTGAGTAATACGGTATGTGCTTCAGCATTAGGGTACGTGCATTCATTCATTTATTTTCGAAGCGGATTTCAAACTCAACGCTATCGGTCACGCAGTACAACATGGACATAGAGCAGCTGCGAGAGAATTCAACATTAACGAATCAATGGTACGAAAGTGGAGGAAGCAAAAGACGCCCCGCGCCAGGTAAAGACCAAACTGAGCTTCCGAGGAAACTTAAGAGTTTCGTTTCATTTCATGCGCCTTATAACCCGGAGCGCTTTATGTATGAAAATAAATCTGTTAGCAGCCGATCGTTGATATTGCGTCTTATAATCCGGTGCGCTTTATGGTCCGGAAAATACGGTATTTATTGAGGAAAATTATCCAATATTACATATTAGTGGGTGGCAAAAGTATGTGAACCTTTAGGATTAGCAGTTAATTTGAAGGTGAAATTAGTCAGGTGTTTTCAATCAATGGGATGACAATCAGGTGTGAGTGGGAACCCTGTTTTATTTAAAGAACAGGGATCTATCAAAGTCTGCTCTTCTGAAGTGTATCGTGGCATGAACAAAGGAGATTTGTGAAGATGTCATAAAAAGAGTTGTTGATGCTCATCAGTCTGGAAAAGGTTACAAAACCATCTCTAAAGAGTTTGGACTCCACCAATCCACAGTCAGACAGACAGTGTACAAATGGAGGAACTTCAAGACCATTGTTACCCTCCCCAGGAGTGGTCGACCAACAAAGATCACTCCAAGAGCAAGGCGTGTAATAGTTGGCCCAGGGTAACTTCTAAGCAACTGAAGGCCTCTCACATTGGCTAATGTTAATGTTCATGAGTCCACCATCAGCAGTACACTGAACAACAGTGGTGTGTGTGGCAGGGTTGCAAGAAGAAAGCCACTGCTCTCCAGAAAGAACATTGCTGCTCGTCTGCAGTTTGCTAAAGATCACGTGGACAAGCCAGAAGGCTATTTGAAGAATGTTTTGTGGATGGATGAGACCAAAATAGAAATATTTGGTTTGAAAGCAAAGCGTTATGTTTGGAGAAAGGAAAACACTGCATTCCAGCATAAGGACCTTATCCCATCTCTGAAACATGGTGGTGGTAGTATCATGGTTTGGGCCTGTTTTGCTGCATCTGGGCCAGAACGTCTTGCCATCATTGATGGAACAATGAATTCTGAATTATATGACAGAATTCTAAAGGAAAATGTCAGGACATCTGTCCATGAACTGAATCTCAAGAGAAGGTGGGTCATGCAACAAGACAACGACCCTAAGCACACAAGTCGTTCTACCAAAGAATGGTTACAGAAGAATAAAGTTCATGTTTTGGAATGCCTGGCCTTAATCCAATCGAATTGTTGTGGAAGGCACAGGCGGGTCACACCAGATACTGAAGCAAAGGTTCAGATACTTTTGCCACTCACTAAGATGTAATATTGGATCATTTTCCTCAATATATAAATGACCAAGTATAATATTTTGTCTCATATGTTTAACTGGGTTCTCTTTATCTACTTTAGGACTTGTGTGAAAATCTGATGATGTTTTAGGTCATATTTCTGCAGAAATATAGAAAATTCTAAAGAGTTCACAAACTTTCAAGCACCACTGTATACACATTGCTGTGCAGATATTTTAGGCACAGAACAAGTTTACAGTATTGTCTATTTTAAGTCAGTGTGTCAGTGAGAACCAACATATTTCAGATATACCCATTTCTGTTGTTAAATAAAGTAACATAGCGCTTTATAGATACACAAACATCAGGACTTTCTGTGCATGTAGCTCAGTGCATGATTAAACAGTCTGAACAACCAGGTGCTACTGATCAATGGCATTATGTGCAGTTTGAGCTAACTGATATACTGAAACATAAGCAGCGTATTGAGGTAATAGTTGGCTGGCCATCCTAAGTCAAAAATGTGGTAGATTGTAGCAGATTAACCATAAAATATATGATAATGGCAAGAGTGACTACATCAGCAAAGCTGGAATTTCGCAGTAGACGGGTCCAAGCTCTTTTGCTCAAACACAAACAAATAGGAAAAGGTGAGGATAGGAAGCACAGTGGCCAGCCATAGAAACTGAGTGCAGAATGCTCGAAGAACTTCCGGCTTACTTCTTTTCGAAATCAGAAGTCCTGTCAAAATTGGTTTTCATGGAAAAGGTGTGACTAAAATGCATTGGCACCCCTAGAACTGAGGTGCAGTACAATGGCAGCAGATGCACTGACTGATGAGCACTACAGGAATCAGTGTAAGCATGGTGGAGGTTTTTTGCAGATTTGGGGCTGCATTCCTGGTCAAAATTAAGGGCCAACTCGCTGTTCAGAAGTAAAGGCAGATTCTTATACAAAGACTATAAAATTGTTCTCCTACTTAGAAAGATGAGAGAGGTCTGTAATGTTCACCATAGGTACACTTCAACCATGAGAGACACAATGAGAAAAAAATCCAGGAAATCACATTGTAGGATTTTTAAAGAATTTAATTGTAAATCATGGTGGAAAATAAGTATTTGGTCACCCACAAAAAAGCAAGGCTCTCACAGACCTGTAACTTCTTCTTTAAGAAGCTCTTCTGTCCTCCACTCGTTACCTGTATTAATGGCACCTGTTTGACCTCATTATCTGCATAAAAGACACCTGTCCACAACCTCAAACAGTCAGACTCCAAACTCAACCATGGCCAAGACCTAAGAGCTGTCGAAGGACACCAGGAAGGAAATTGTAGACCTGCACCAGGCTGGGAAGAGTGAATCTACAATAGGCAAGCAGGTTGGTGTGAATAAATCAACTGTGGGAGCAATTGTAAGACATACAAGAACACTGATAATATCCCTCGATCTGGGGCTCCATGGCAAGATCTCAATGTACATTAACAATGGGATGACAATCAGGTTTGAGTGGGCACCCTGTTTTATATAAAGAACAGGGATCTATCAAAGTCTGCTATCTGCATGTCACTCACAAGATATCAGATAAAGAGCTGGTTTTTACCCTAGTAATAGGATTACTCATAGCATGTATACCAGTAACCACCTCTTCTCAATCTACAAATCCCGTCGCACACCCTGCAGGTATTTATAGCCCGATCATCTTTGTGCAGCGCCATCTGCAGAAGCCTGAATTTACTACCACCGGGGAGTATAGTTTTATAAATAATAATTCAACCTTAACTTTACTGTCTAAGTTCTAATTCTTTCAATTCATGGTAGACTTGAGTGTCCAGTTGCCTTCAACTCAAGAGTCAATTTTATCTTTACTGATGCCATATAGAAGAAAGCTCTTTCTGTCCCTCAGTTGAATATGGATGGGTGAAATGTACACTTCTGGTTGGAGTCCCAGTGATGGATGCATGACACTGTTAAAATACTCAGAGAAACTAAATAAAGATCTAAGTGCCCACTATAAATGAGATTTTCTTCCCTTTATAGATAATGTAATTGTCCCATGATAAAGCTTATTTGTGCATGTACTGAGCCATGGGTCAGTTTGTGCTTTTAATCAGATCACTGTAATAGAAAGCAGACCTTTAAAATGACAAAGGAGGTAGAGACATCCTGAACCAGTGACCTCTGCTTTGGATATGCCGTCTTCAGAGAGAGAAGTTCCTGTGTTTCCGCTGCACTCACTCATGAGAGGAATATTGCTATAGAAACTACACCTGTTGCAGAGGTTCTCATTTAAATGATGCCGTGGGACCTGGGACGCAACAGCAAGGCTAATATGTATGTTGGGTGTTCATACTGTTTGTCACTTTGAGTCATACTTGGTCCTATTTCAGAAGGCTCCAGTGATTCTCTAGGAACCTGGATAAAAAGTGCTCCAGTGAGGTCATTTGAGGTTATTGCTTCTTTCTCGAATAGGACCTGAAAGGGCAACTTTCTGACTACTGTTTCCAACTTGGTTCTGAGCCATCAGGTTGCGTTTGTGTGGGTGTTTTCCTTATAGAGAGAGCAATGGAAAGATAGAGAGTGGTCCAGCACGGTCTTTGGCACCCACAAGCATTTGCAACAATTAAAAGGCATTAGTGGCATAATAAATATACGAGCCTATTCTTTCCGCCGGATCCTTTCATGTATTATGTAAAAGCCCTTTTTGTATCATCTCTGTCGCCCTCAGACGGCACACAAAAGCTATTCCAGTGGATGTTGATGATGTCTGACAGTCCTGGATTTGCCCCAATGCTTCTAGATAAGCATGGTTGACCTTTAGCACTCAACAGCTGCATTATTTATGCCCACTATTGGTTGTTATGCTTTATGTGCCACTGGAGAATTTGATAACTCTAGTGTAATTGAGTGACATTTGTGGGGAAAGTTTCATAAGGGCTTTGACATAGTAAGTGCTTTTATTTAACCCCAGTTTAGATTTTTCCAGAATAATTTAACAATTTTAACTTTGATCCACCATGTCATTTATCACAATTACATGACTGATGTTAATGCGTTGTTTTCAGATCTAAATAATATTAAGGTTAAGGTATGGGCCTATGGGCCACAAGGTCCTGGGTTCAAATCCCACCTCTGCCAAGTTGGTACTGTTTGGCCATTGAGCAAGGCCTTTAACCCACAGTCCCTTGGATTGTGAGATTATCAGTTGCAAGTCAGTCTGGGTAAGGGCTTATTCTAAATGACTAAAATGTGAAATGGAAATTAATAACGTTCCACCAGAGGTCACTGTGTCTTTCAATAGTGACTCAAAATGTGCTTTACCAAAGAGTTGAGCAGAACGTTAGAGTTCAAACAGTTTTGGACCACATGTGCGAATTTCATTGGTCCTCATAATTCTGTAGACTGATGGCAATGACTTGACTTGGCAATGACAACTGAACATGCCTTAAAGCCCTATGAAATCCATTTTAGGTTTTTTCATTTTTGTGGAAAAATCTTTACCATCCAATGTCAGTGTTTTTCTTTAAGAAACTACAATTACCACAGTTAAATAAACAATAGCAAAATGTCACCTTTGTATTTAGTGAATTTGCTGCTATAACATTTAGCAACATCAAAAATGACATGCAATAAATGGAAGTTGTACAAATGAAGGTTCAGGGTGCATATTTTATAACTATAAATATAAGTGCAATTTAAACTTAAATAATTTGAGCCATCAGGTTGCGTTTGTGTGGGTGTTGTCTTTATAAAGACAGCAATGGAAAGACAGAGAGTGGTCCAGCACAGTCTTTGGCACCCACAGACAAGGCAACAATTAAAAGGCATTAGTGGCATAAGATAAGATCAGGTAAGATGAGGCTTTATTGATCCCATCAGGGAGATGTAGCTTGTTACAGAAGTACAGATTTGGAAGAGTAGGAAATAAATATTCACAGTTGCACTATTATTGCACGTATTATTATTGTTGTTATTATTATTAGTTTCAGAAGAGTACAACTAAGTATATTCCTAACAATAGAGTCTGGCTACAGACTTAATTTGTGGTAGTAATAAGACAATAATGCCTTATTCACATGCCTGCTGAAAGGTTGCCATAATATTATAACCGAGAAATTATCTTTTTTTGTAAGTAGATCCCAAGTCAGTGCCTTTCTAGCTGTTTCTATCTATGGCATTTCTTTCAAAGCTTGACAGAAGCCACTGTGGAGATGAAGGCCAATATCAAATCCCAAATAGAGTCATTTTGACTTTTATTTTTCAGTAACCTCTTGTGACCAGCTCAATGTTCTCAACTCATGACAAAAATGTGTTTTTTTCTTTTTGCAATCTATTTTTCCCATCTCTTCTGTGTAGTGTGGTGGAAATAATCAGCTGCAGTATTGCACAGTTCTCAGTTTCTGTCATTCAGTGTCTCTGGCAATGCAGAAGTGCCAAAGTCATCACAAAGACCCCATTGGAAGTCATGGTTTATCGATGTATTTGAGTGACAGTGATGATAGAGGTGTAGCGGGAGAATCAAAGTGATGCCATTCAGATGTATTAATTCATTCCAGATGACTTGAGTACTGAAAATGACGAGTACCTAGCTAATTTCTCCTATAAGGAAAACCACACTGTATAACGCATTATATACGTTAATGGAGTTGTATTGTACAGGTGCTGCCTGATTTACAATGGGGAAATGTTCAGACAAATCCATCATAAGTTAAATGTATCATGAACCGATGAGTTGAATGTAGTCTATACTGTATTATAGTGGAGCCTATTACACATTATCACTTCCCATAACCTAGAAGTTGCCTAATATCATTAACACAAAGCTTATTTTATAATAAAGTGTTGAAAACTCTCATGTAATTTAGTGAGTAATGGATTGAAAGTGAACAGGAAAAGCAAAACACTTACTCTATTGGTGAACTCAAGGTGCTAGTATGGCTGCTTATGTTAAAAAAAACAGCAGGTGTTCTGGAGGATTCAGTTCCTGTTTTCCTTTCAGTTGGCTGTCACTACTAACCATTTTAATGCCCATGTAGACTTATTTGCACTAAGAATCCTGTACTGTAGATGTAAAAATAAAGAAAAACACGCTAAACATGGCAGAGATTCACTTCACTGAGCAAGAGCTATTGAAATGAGTCGTGTGGCTCAACTCATGAAAGTTTAAGGACATGCACCAAGTACCGAGACAAGTTCTTCTAGTCAAAATGTGTCGAGAAACGAATTTCACGAGTTTCGTGGTGGTTGAGAACCGAGGTACCACTGACTATTATACATCATAATATTGTTTTCTATTTAACGTATGACATTATAAATATTTTTAGATTTTATTTTATTTTAACTATTATTTCCTTTAAATATATTATTTAACTATATGTTACTTAAATATTCAGCTTCTGTTTAATTGAATAATTACTATAAATGTATTCACTGGGTAACTTAGTTTAATTCTTACATATAACATCTAGGTAGCCCAAGGAGGATTTTGACTCTTGGTCCTTCCGAGGTTTCTTCCTAATAACATTTATGGAGCTTATTCCTTCCCCCTGCCACCCTGGGTTTGCTCAATTAGTGCTTCAATATTTGTAAAGCTGCTTTGAGACAATGCTCCTTTTGTAAAAAGCACTATAGAAATAAATTTGACTTTGACATTATGGGTGAGAAATGTCTGAGTTGGAGTATTACTGGAGTATTTTGAACCCAAGACACCTGATTTCACTTTTCTCAAGGAGAAACCACTCTTTAGTGGCTTTCTTTTCCAATGGGATTTGAATCTGAATGTTTGATGTGAGTTGTAATTTCTCTCAAAGACACCAGTCTTTGGTACAAGCTTCAGTACATATTTTAGATCAAAGACTTTCTGAGCTCACACCTTGAGTGACCTTCAGGACCTATGGATTTGTGCCACTTTGCAGATAAGCTGTAATCTAACCATTCCAGATATTAACAGTTAAGTGAGTGACAGGCACTGGACATTACAAAAAATGCTTAAATGCTTATCCTTTTCAAGTACAGGTCTAATCCTACTGTGTACCTGCCAAATTCCTTCAAAGAGAAACCGTCAGCACTTGGTAATAAAAGGCAGCAACATGAGATATTACAGAAGAGAAACACAGGGGTGACTCACTGACCAAAAACACCAGAATAAGTCTCACCCCACGCAGATAGTCAGAACCCACAAGATTCAGCTGTCATAAATGTCCATATCACCATATTAGACGTCCTGGTGCTATCTAACTTTTCATTTGTTAATTATTTTTTAAGCCCATCACTCCTGCACTATTACCACCAGAGGCTTAATTTTCCCCATTACTGTAACTACTACAGTTTTATGAGAGACATTGTTGAGACAAAGCCAAGCCTAAACTAGTCCAAGATGTCTGACTATACTGTACTACAGAGTAGGTTTAGCAAATAATAGGAACAGGTAATAAGAAGTGACTTCAGTATTAATACAAATTATTTATTAATACAGATATGCTCCAGTTAACGTCCATTTGACGAATGTCCATCTGCTTTAACGTCCAATGTCTAAAGAATTATAATAGGAAATAAAAATCTGTCTTATATACATCTAATTCACGTCTGAATGACAGAAAAATAGTATGGGCGAACCCTTGTGGCACCTGGTGACAGAAAAGAGAATTGCAGTCTTGAAGGTAGTTTATTGTTAAATTTTGTTATTGCGTAGGGTTTCAAATTTTATAAAAGACACAAAGATAAGAATTACTGTATTATATAGTACAATACTAAATGTTTTCATATTGTATTTTAGTTAATATTGTTGTTTAAAATAAAACACTATGCAAAGTACCTAAACTACTGTGTGACAATATGGTAATGTCTGGTCAACGTCCTGTTTCATAGAACATAATGCAGACTTTGAACGGCGCATATAGTGGTGCTTGAAAGTTTGTTAATCTTTTAGAATTTTCTATATTTCTGCATAAATTTGACCTAAAACATCATCAGATTTTCACACAAGTCCTAAAAGTAGATAAAGAGAACCCAGTTAAACAAATGAGACAAAAATATAATTTATTCTTCTTTAACCATTCTGTGGTAGAACGACGTGTGTGCTTAGGGTCGTTGTCTTGCTGCATGACCCACCTTCTCTTGAGATTCAGTTCATGGACAGATGTCCTGACATTTTCCTTTAGAATTCTCTGATCTAATTCAGAATTCATTATTCCATCAATGATGGCAAGCCATCCTGGCCCAGATGCAGCAAAACAGGCCCAGACCATAATACTACCACCACCATGTTTCACAGATGGTATAAGGTCCTTATGCTTAAATGCAGTGTTTTCCTTTCTCCAAACATAATGCTTTTCTTTTAAACCAAAAGTTCTATTTTGGTCTCATCTGTCCACAAAACATTCTTCCAATAGCCTTCTGACTTGTCCATCTTTAGGAAACTGCAAATGAGCAGCAATGTTCTTTTTGGAGAGCAGTAACTTTCTCCTTGCAACCCTGCCATGCACACCATTGTTGTTCAGTGTTCTTCTGATGGTGGCCTTATGAACATTAACATTAGCCAATGTGAGAGGACTTCAGTTGCTTAGAAGTTACCCTGGGCCAACTATTACACACCTTGCTTTTGGAGTGATCATTGTTGGTCAACCACTCCTGGGGAGGGTAACAATGGTCTTGAATTTCCATTTCCATTTGTACACAATCTGTCTGACTGTGGATTGGTGGAGTCCAAACTCTTTAGAGATGGTTTTGTAACCTTTTCCAGTCTGATCAGCATCAACAACTCTTTTTCTGAGGTCCTCAGAAATCTCTTTTGTTTGTGCCATCATACACTTCCACAAACATGTTGTGAAGAGCAGACTTTGATAGATCCCTGTTCTTTAAATAAAACAGGGTGCCCACTCACACCTGATTGTCATCCCATTGATTGAAAACACCTGACTCTAATTTCATCTTCAAATTAACTGCTAATCCTAGAGGTTCACATACCTTTGCCACTCACTAATATGTAATATTGGATCATTTTCCCTCAATAAATAAATGACCAAGTATAATATTTTCTCATTTGTTTAACTGGGTTCTCTTTATCTACTTTTAGGACTTGTGTGAAAATCCGATGATGTTTTAGATCATATTTATGCAGCAATGTAGAAAGTTCTAAATGGTTCACAAACTTTCAAGCACCACTGTACCTGTAACAATAAGTGAAGCACCAAAATTCTAGCTACCACACTTTTTTGTTTCTCAGCCAATAGAGAGAAAAGCATGACATTTTGTCAGAATGAGCACGTGGAGAACCTTTGGCCTGTGAGAGCACTTCCTTTTGCTGAGCACTGAGCAGTGCACAATTCTTTCTCCATTGCACACCACTGATTCCATCTCACTCATGACTTTTCTTGTAAATCATATTTTTGGAACCAAACAGTACTCTACTGGAGCATAACTACCCACTATTCCACTTAGCGTAGCAGAAAATCACCCGAGGTCTTAAAAATCATAATATTTCATAATAGGAAATTAAAATTAGTAGTTTAACTCTTTGCGGCTGTAAGCAGCTTGTCACTTTATCAGCCATCAGCAGAAGTGGGTGTTTGGATTAGACAAAGCTCTAACTCTTGTTTGTGTGCGTGAGTTTCTTGTACTTATTTGAAACAAGCTGTAAATGGCGTTCATAAGTGTATGTACCTGTCCTACTGCAAGTAGTACTCCTTTGTTTGTCCAAATGCTACCTGTATATTCTCTCGAAGCTATAACTATATAAACTTGTTCACATTCACTCGTTAAGCTTCTGTTTCATCTAGCTGATCTTCCGTGTTGTTCGTAATACTGCCTATCAATCCATTTTTTGCTTCTGTCAAACAAATGTATCAGGTCCATCATACCATTCTCTTAAGTGTTACAGCTTTCTATATTTGTATAATTGTTGTGAATTTCCATAAAAAAAAATGCAACGGTATTTCTGAGGTATCATTTACGTATTATTTGCATTGTTTCCTTATGAAAATACCCTTAATATTTACATTACAGTAGCATAAAAAGACTATGTGACTATGGTAATGTTCAGTCAGTGTCCGTTTTGGTCAATGTCCCATTTCACAAAATGTAATGCGGTCATTAACTGGCGCATACCTGTACATGTAATTCAAAAAAACACAATGAAACAAACATTTTAGTGTGTCCACAGTTGTAGTTTCAGACATTATCTTTTGCCTCACTACTAAAAAATGCTGTTAAAATTGATGTTCTTGTCTTGTTAACACTTATTCCATTCTTGGTATTTATCCATACATGAATACACTTGGACTTTATGGAATCTCTGAAGTTTTGATGCTGGTGCTTTTCCATGGGCAAAACCACTGTTTGCGCAATATGGTAAAGACAGCAATTATTTGAAGGTTGCCAGAAAAATCAACACTTGAAATGAGAGGAACCTTTGCAACTTTTGTAAGGGATTCTGTGTATCCATCAAAAATGGGATTTCAAGCCATTTCCTAACACAGAGCGGTTGAGGGCAAAAGAGCAGTTTTACAGCACGCTGAGCAAGCGTTGTCAAGGAAGTCTTTGGCAGACTGAAAGGCAGGTGGTGCTGCTTTATGAAATGTAACGACTGTGATGTCAACCTGGTGAAATCAATGATGGTGCCATGCTGTGCTCTGCACACACGTTATGAAACATGATGAGAGCTGTCAAGATGAATGCAATATCCTGCAAAGAATATTGTGGCTCATAGGGTAGAAGACGCAGGCAAAGATGCAAAGCTGTTTTCTACTTATTGTGTTTTATCAAAATCTTTAAAACTGCAGTTTGCTTTGTCTTTATGTTAGTAAAAGTAGAGATGCAGCAGTCTGGATATTCTGGATTGTTACTGGCACCAGTACAGACTTTATTAGGTGTATTCGATATCCACCAATCATGGCTGATCCGCATTCCATATTCCACATTCACATTCCATTTCATTTAAAATGTGTGTTTAATAGTATTTAGTAATTGACAATGGTGTGAACTCGGGTCCCTAATTTGTTGACTTTCGACTCGACTTTGACTTTACCTTCAGCGACTTGGAATTGGGTTTTAAGATTCATCAATCCATTTTTTAACGATTTATTTCCAAGTGTTAAAATAATATTGAATCACATAACTGAGCCTTTTGCATTGCATAGAACCGTAGCTGCTAAGCTTTGTTTGTTCCCTAGCAACAAGGGAAATTCTACAGCCGGTCGCAGGAGACTTCAGGGGGCACCAGTGTTCAGGTTTGTGCATGCTAGAAACATCCTGCCAAAAATAATCCTTTTCAACCATTAAGACTATGGTGTAGTGAATTAGAAAAGAATTACAACATGCAAAACGTAAGGTGGAGATGGAGATGAAACTTTGTTCGACATTTGAGGCCACCCAAAGAAACGTAAGTCTGTGCTTATAAGGTTTACATAGTAATTGGCTAGCTAGCAAACTTAACAAGCTCATTATAAACAATAGCTAATGTGACTGGAGCCCTCTCCAAACATACCTGATTTTTTTCTAGCTGCTCTTCTGTCCTATAAACATTTCTGGCTAAGAATACTTTGCTAGTCTGTTTAGTTTGACTGATAGCATACTGAAACAATCCAATTTGGCATTTGGTGACTTGAATAGGATTTGAAGTTTAGGACTTGGGACTTGACTGAGTCTTGCCCATCTTGTCCTGGACTTGACTCGGGATTTGTTTGTATTGACTTGGTACTTGACTTGGGACTTGTCTGTCCTAATTTAGGATTTGACTTGGGACTTACATTTACATAATTTAGCAGATTCCCTTATCCAGGGCGACTTACAATTTTTACAGTCTTACAACCCAAGGTTAAGGGTCTTGCTCAAGGACCCAACAGTGGCAGCTTGACAGAGGTGGGATCTAAACCCTAGACCTTAACCACTAGGCTACCATAGTCCACAGACTTGTCTGTCTTAATTTGGGACTTGACCTGGGAATTGTCTGTCTTAATTGGGGACTTGACCCAGGACATGTCTGTTTTAATTGTAACTTAAATTAGGACTGGTCTGTCTTAATTTGGGCTTTCACTAGGGACTGGGCTGTCTTAATTTGGGACTTGACTTGGGAATTGTCTGTCTTAGTTGGGGACTTGACCCGGGATATGTCTGTCTTAATTGAGGACTTGAATTAGGACTGGTCTGTCTTGATTTGGGCTTTCACTTGGGACTGGGCTGTCTTAATTTGGGCTTTCACTTGGGACTGGGCTGTCTTAATTTGGGCTTTCACTTGGGACTGGGCTGTCTTAATTTGGGACTTGACTTGGGAATTGTCTGTCTTAATTGGGGACTTGACCCAGGACATGTCTGTTTTAATTTTAACTTGAATTAGGACTGGTCTGTCTTAATTTGGGCTTTCACTTGGGACTGGTCTGTCTTGATTTGGGACTTGACTTGTCTGTCTTAATTGGGGACTTGACTTGGGACATGTCTGTCTTAATTTAGGACTTGAATTAAGACTGGTCTGTCTTAATTTGGGCTTTCACTAGGGACTGGGCTGTCTTAATTGGGGACTTGACCCGGGATATGTCTGTCTTAATAGGACTTGATTAGGACTGGTCTGTTCTTAAGTTTGGGGCTTCCACTTGGGACTGGTCTGTCTTACTTTTTGGGGCTTCTCACACCTCACTAGGGACTACTGGGCTTGTCTTAAATTGGGGACTTTGACCCGGTATGTCTGTCTTAATTGAGGACTTGGCAAATTAGGACTGGTCTGTCTTAATTTGGGCTTTTTCCCCTTGGGACTTGGTCTGTCCTTAATTTGGACTTGACGCCGGGCATTCCTGTCTTAAATTATTAGGACTTGAATTACGACTGGTCTGTCTTAATTTGGTCTTTTCACTAGGGACTGGGCTGTCTTAATTGGGACCTTGAACCTGGGTTATGTCCGTCTTAATTGAGACTTGAATTAGGACTGTCCTTCTTAATTTGGCTTCCACTTGGGACTGGTCTGTCTAATTTGGGACTTGACCCGGAATTGTCTGTCTTCATTGGGAACTTTAAATTAAGACGGGTCCCTTCTAATTGGTCTTCACTAGGGACTGGGCTTGTCTTAATGGGGACTTGACCCGGGATATGTCTGTATTAATTGGGACTTGAATTAGGAACGGTCTGTCTAAATTTGGGCTTCCACTTGGGACTGGTCTTCTTAATTTGGGCCTTCACTTGGGACTGGTCCCTGTCCTTAATTTTGGACTTGACCCGGGATATGTCGTCGTAATTGAGGACTTTAATTAGGACTGGTCTGTCTTAATTTGGGCTTCCACTTGGGACTGGTCTGTCTTAATTGGGACTTGACCCGGATATGTCTGTCTTAATTGAGGACTTGATTAGACTGGTCTGTCTTAATTTGGGCTTTCCACTTGGGGCTGGTCTGTCTTAATTGGGGACTTGACCCGGGATATGTCTGTCTTAATTGAGGACTTGAATTAAGACTGGTCTGTCTTAATTTGGGCTTCCACTTGGGACTGGTCTGTCTTAATTTGGGCTTCCACTTGGGACTGGTCTGTCTTAATTTGGGACTTGACTCGGGACTTGAGTGTCAAGGGAAGAACAGCCACAGTCTGTTGTGGAAAATATGGTCAGACATTGATCTGACATTCAGAACCACAATACAGTTTGCAATACTAAAAATATTTTTATTTATATTGTTGTACTTATATTGTCCAGTGGCACAAACTTTTAACAGACTAGTTATTTTCATACACTGTATTTGACTTTTGTATTTATCATTTTTCTTGTAGAATTTTGAAGCAATCTGTACTTAAGAACCAGTCGCTGTCACGCTTGCACTAAGTTCAAGATAGTGGAGAGGCAGAGGCAGATGTAAACGTCATTAAAAACTGGTTTTAAAGAACATGTAGTATTTCTGGAGGCATCACAGTACTTCTCAAGCGATGCATACATGATCAGAAAAGTAGCTTTTAGCAAAACCCAAGAGATCCTTGTCGCTTTGCCCCACTCCTTGTCAAGTTTCCTGCTCTCTAGCAGACGACAAGTGCTAGGAGAGGCCTGATTACTGTCTACTAATAGCAACACTTACAGCAGCACTCTGTAAGTGGCAGAATGTAATGTACTAGACAAGACCCCAGCAGGTACTTATTAGAGCCACACTACAGACAGAGTTCTTCTCAGTGCCTGTACTGGCAAGTAGGAAATTAAATTAAGGAATGTCTTCTGATTAAGCATACTACAGAACAGTTGACATTAAACCAAACAAAGAACAGAACACAGAACATGTGGTGTTTCAACCCTGGCTTAAGGTTCAAAACACCAACACTCAGCTAAAAAAAACATTTATTTATACAAAATAAGCTCTGAAAAAGAAGACTCACAATCTGTAATTTCTGAATATTTTCTTTAAAGAAAATCTAAAGTTTTTATGTCCATCCATTCAACATTCTTTGTGTTTAACGGTCGAGGTCTTAAAAACTATAATAGGAAATAAAAATCTGTCTCTTAACTTCACCTCAACAGCCAATCAATGCTGTGGATCCACAAGATTTGGAGTTAGAGGAGTCAGAGTTTAAGAGCAGACGTCTGTCATTTGTTTGTGTGTGTGTAAAACTATCTTGCTGGTTGTGTAACCAATTGCTTGTTACTTCACGTTAGGACTAGATACTGTTCTAACTCGGTTGATGGTTAGAGACTTTTCCGCTACTTATTTGTAACTAGCTGTAAATGGCATGTGTAAATGCCAGTCTTATTGTCAGTAGTACGAATTTGATTGTTGCCCTACCCTCATACAGTCCTGATACTCATGCTGCATGTATCGACATGTTGTAGCCGAGATGCAGTGGTACCTCGGTTCTCGACCACCTCGGAAATCGTCAAGATCAGTTCTCGATGCATTTTGACTAGAAAAATTTGTCTCGGTTCTCATCGTTTGCTCGGTACTTGGCGCACTTGCTTAAACTGGCATGAGTTGAGCCACACGACTCGTTTCAGCTGAAAATCGATTCACAATTCATGATTCACAATTCAGTATACAGTGATTCAGTGAATCAGATTCACAGTTGCCCTTGCTCAGTGAAGACCTCTGCGATGTTTATCGTGTTTTTCTTTATCTTCACATCTACAGTACTGTATTCTTAGTGCAAATAAGTCTCCATGGGTCCTTATAAGAGCCAACCGAAAGGTAAACAAGAACTGAATCCTCAGAACATGGGCTGCAGTTAGCTTAGTCTCTATGCTAGTGCCCGGAGTTCACCAATAGAGTAAGTGTTTTGCTTTTACTTTTCACTTTCAATTCATTACTCACTGAATTACATGAAAAATTTTAACAATTTATTTTAAAATAAGCTTTTTGTTAATGATTTTGGCCACCTGTACGTTAATGTAAGTGTTAATGTGTAATAGGCTTATTAATTATGCTTGATTATGATCAGTTCATGATACATTTAAGTTATGATGGATTTCTAGGAACATATCCCCATCGTAAATCAGGGAGCACCTGTGCAATACAACTCCATTAATGCATATAATGGATTGGATTTTCTGGGGGTCTGAAACTGATTAATTCAATTTACATTATTCCTTATGGAAAATTTGCTCAGTGCTCATTGTTTTTGGTACTCAAAGAGCTTTCTGGAACAAATTAACGTTGAGAACCGAGGTACCACTGTAACTGATTTACCCATTATTTTACATTTACATTTAGTCAGTTGGCAGACACTCGCATCCAGAGTGACTTATCTGATACAATCTTGTTATAGTGCAATCAATTGTGGGTTAAGGGCCTTGCTGGCAGTGCTGGGACTTGAACTCTGGATCTTCTGGTCAGTAGTCTGGTAACTTATCTGCTGCAATGTATTTTAAATGGCGAGAATAATTATGTGGCTGATTTTTGGTTCCTGATTTCATATAAACGACTGAAATGAAGCTGTTGTGGCTTTCTGCAAAGGAAAAAGAAACATTGATAAATGAGTGCTATAGTCCCATAATTAGCCAGTCACCCATTCAAAGAATGCTTCACAAAGTAGAGAGAAAATGCAAAAGGTAAAGAAACTGATGTTTGTAATATGAAATCTACCAAGCCACTGTGTCACATTGCCTATAATGGGAGTTTGTGGAAATGGTGGGAATGTGAGCATTCTGGTAAATTTACCATTTTAAAAACTGCATGATGCAAATGACTCACCCCCAGAACATCAACAGTAAAGATACAATGATATTGTCCTGGGGTTCGAGTGTGAAAAGAGCAATTCACAGCTAAAGAAGTGAACACTGGCTATAACTACTGGCAAAACTTCTTTAACCTTATTAAAAGTGAATTATTTCATTATTTAAATCATATCAAGCAGCCCATATCATTAGTACCAAATGTCATTAACTGCTTAAATTTTCATTTGTTTCCCGACAGAAGTCAGCTAAGAGAGTGATTTGTAGATGAAATTGAAATGGCCTGAAATCCAGAAAAAAAAAAAAAAATTTAAGGTGAGCAGGAGTGAGCATATTAAGGTTGAGAGGAGGGATAGGGAGATGAATTCTTACCTCTGATTAGTCATCATGATCATCCCTAAATGGCCTCCTGTCACGAGGAGAGGGATGTACTGTGGGTGACTGAGCTCCAGCGGCTCTGGTTCATAATCACTTGTGCATTCAGCAATTATAGCTCCTCGTGAAGTATTTAGACCTGCTAAATATTTAATGAACTTTAATGAGATGATGGTCCGGGTAATGACTCATTATAGCAGCACCCCATTTTTCACAGTACCCAAATACCCATTTTTAAAGCTCAGAGGAATGTGCTGTTGCCAAATATATCTCTGGCTTTTATGCAGCCAGACATTTACTGTAATATCAAGTCGGAAAGACGCAGATTCCATATTTCACGTAGTTTCTGCGTCAAAAGAAGGACAGAAAAAATCATCTGAAGTGTTCTATGTATATACAGTCGTATGAAAAAGTTTGGGCACCCCTGATAATTTTCATGATTTTAGTTTATAAATCATTGGTTGTTCAGATCAGCAACTTGAATTAAATATATCATATAGCAGATGAACACAGTGATATTTGAGAAGTGAAATGAAGTTTTAGGATTTACAGAAAGTGTGCAGTAAATTATTCAAAAAAAATTAGGGCAGTGTTTGATACATTTGGGCACCCCAACATAAACACTACATCATATTTAGTAGATCCTCCTTGTAGAAATAACAGCCGCTACACGCTTCCTACAGCTTCTATCTGGATTCTGGTTGAAGTGCTTGGACCTTCTTCTTTGAAACATCTCCACTCAGTCAGGTTTGATGGTTTCCTTCCGAGCATGGAACCGCCCACATTTTCTTTCAGTAATATTCAGTGTCTGGGGACTGAATGGCCCTCCAGAATTTTGGTACTGGTTCCTCTGCATGAATGCCTTAGTAGATTTTGAGCAGGGTTGGGTCGTTGGCCTCGGTGCACACTTTTGTCCCCTGAGTCTTGACTTGTTCTCAAGAATCTGGATATATTTATGAATCCATTCGACCCCTCAACTTTAACAAGATTCCTAGTACCTACCCCTGCACTGGCCACACAGTCCCAACAGCATGATGGAACTGCCACCAAATTTACTGTGGGTAGCAAGATGTTTGTTTTGGGATGGCTGTGTTCTTTTTCCGCTCCTTGTTATGTTCCCAAAGAACTCAATTTATTAGTTTCATCACACACAGCACTTTATCCAAAATGAAGCTGGAACCCTCAAGTGTACTCCTTTTTTTGTGGCGTGTCTGCAGAAAAGGCTTCTTCTGCATTACACTCCTCCCATACAGCCTCTCCTTGTGCCATTGGCTGTAATAGTTGAACGTGAAACTGACAGAAACCATCTGCAGCATATTAGGTTGTATTTCTTGGAGGTGGTCTGTGTGTCTTGACTATGACTGTTCTCACCATCCTTCGCTCTGGGGGGGCCTATCTGAGATTTTTCCTTGGTCTGCCACTTCGGATTTTCCTTAACTAGAACGTGCCTGTGTCTTCCTTGCCCTCACATGTTCCCACAGTGGAAACTGACGCTAAATCTCTGCGAGAGCTTTTCCCCTTTCCCTGAACATGATGTTAAACAGCCTTTGTTTTTCAGGCCATTTGAGAGTGTTTTTGAGCTCCCATGTTTCCACTCTTCCGAGAAGATGCAAATAGGAGAAAAACTTCCAAATGACCACCTTAACCCTTTTCTCATAGTTGGATTCACTTGTGTATGTAAATCAAGGGTCATGAGCTTACAAAACAATTTTGTGTTCCAATAATTAGTGCTAAAGGTATTCCAAAATGACAAGGGTTGCCCCACAATTTTATTGCACCTGCCTATTTTGTTTTGAATAATTTAACTTACTGCACACTTCTGTAAACCTATAAACTTAATTTCACTTCTCAAATATCACGGTGTTCATCTGCTATATGATATATTTACCTGAAATTGCTGAGCTGGACAACCAATGATTTATAAAGAAAAATCATGAATATTATCAGGGGTGCCCAAACTTTTTCATACGACTGTAAAAGGTGGAAAGGTCTGCATAAACACAATTGTAAAATGCTTTCTAGAGACGGGGCATCCGGAGTTTCAGACTTCGCATTTGCAAAGCCATCATGGATTAGATATATTCCCACTTTATTTACACATCTTTTTGATTTTCCCCTTCAACTTTTTGTGTTTCCACTTCAACTTCAGTTACTCCTTGCTTTTCTATAGACTCTGTAGAAAATAATAGTACTGTACGATTACAGTACTAACACATTATTACTACTATACATTAGGGATGCACCGATATTAAATTTCTTGGGCCGATACGATAACTGATTTTTAGCATATTATTGTGGCCAATACTGATGGTAAAAACCAATGATTTTACCTTTCTGCATTTAAAATACAGTAATTCGTTTTAGCAATAAAATAATAATAAGCAGTCAACAGTTAAAATCAGACATGGTTTCATTTAAAAAAATGGTTTCATTCCATTTTATTTTCTAAACTTGCCTTAAAAAGGTAAGAATATATATATTTTTTATTCTTGAATTGATACAGGCAGCATCAAGAACAATTAAATGTATAAGAAAGCTTATGACTGAGAAGCTCCAAGAAAGAATAGAACTGAATGCATAACTATAGAGTCAGCAACATCAGGTATTTTGCTTAATGAGTAACAGAAAAACAAAGAAATATTCATATGTAAGTATATAGGGCGGCTCGGTGGTGCAGTGGTTAGCACTGTTGCCTCACGGCTCTGAGATTCCGGGTTCGATCCTGAACCTCGGCCTAGCTGCCTGTGTTGAGTTTGCATGTTCTTCCCATGTTTGTGTGGGTTTTCTCCGGGTTCTCTGGTTTCCTCCCACATTCCAAAGTCATGCGTGTTAAGTTAATGTCTGTAGGAATTCTTTTCCGTTCATCCAGAAGAGCATTTATGAGGACAGGCACTGACTGTGGACGAGAGGGCCTTGCTGACAATATCCATTCTGTTTCATCCCAAAGGTGTTTGATGGAGTTGACTTCAGGGCTCTCTGCAGGCCAGTCAAGTTCTTCTTCCACACCGAACTCACTTTGCTTTTGTGCACTGGGGCACAGTCATGCCAGAACAGAAAATGGCCCTCTCCAAACTGTTCCCACAAAGTTGGAAGCGTACAGTTGTCCAGAATGTCTTAGTATGCTGAAGCTTTATGATTTCCCTTCACTGGAATTAAGGAGCCTAGGTCAACCTCGGAAAAATAACACCCATAGTATTATTTTTACACTCAGCACAATGCAATCAGACAGGCAGCGTTCTCCTGGTATTCACCAAACCCACACTCATCCATCAGACTGCCTGATGAACATGTTACCACTGCTTCAGAGTCCAGTCCTGGCATGCTTTACACCGTCTTTACTTCACTAAGTGAAGCACTAAGACATGCTTTACTACATCTGACGCTTGGTGATGTAAGGCTTGCATGCAGCTCCATGGAAACCCATGCCTTGAAGTGCCTGGTTCACAGTTTTTGTGCTGATATTAATGCCAGTGGAGATTTGGTACACTGCAGTTATGGAGTTAGCAGAGCATTGGTAACTTTTATACACTGTATGCCTCAGCACTCGGTGATGTCGCTCTGTAGCTGTACATGTTGTGCCACTTTGTGGCTGAGTTGCTGTGGTTCCTAGATGCTTCCATTTTTCAATAATACTACTCACATACTCGATTCACAAACTGACTTGTTGCAGTGGCAGCCTATTACAGTACTATGCTCAAGCTCTTTGGAATGGCCCATTCTTTTACAAATGTTTGTAAAGGCAGACAGCATGGTTAGATGCTTGATTTTATACAGTGGTGCTTGAAAGTTTGTGAACCCTTTAGAATTTTCTATATTTCTGTATAAATATGGCCTAAAACATCGTCAGATTTTCACACAAGTCCTAAAAGTAGATAAAGAGAACCCAGTTAAACAAATGGGGTAAAAATATTGTACTTGGTCATTTATTTATTGAGGTAAATGATCCAATATTACATATTAGTGAGTGGCAAAAGTATGTGAACCTCTAGGATTAGCAGTTAATTTGAAGGTGAAATTAGTGAGCTGTTGACAATCAGGTGTGAGTGGGCACCCTGTTTTATTTAAAGAACAGGGATCTATCAAAGTCTGCTCTTCACAACACATGTTTGTGGAAGTGTATCATGGGACGAACAAAGGAGATTTCTGAGGACCTCAGAAGAAGAGTTGTTGATGCTCATCTGACTGGAAAATGTTACAAAACCATCTCTAAAGAGTTTGGACTCCCCCAATCCACAGTCAGACAGATTGTGTACAAATGGAGGAAATTCAAAACCATTGTTACCCTCCCCAGGAGTGGTCAACCAACAAAGATCACTTCAAGAGCAAGGCGTGTAAATAGTTGACGAGGTCACAAAGGCTCCCAGGCTAACTTCTAAGCAACTGAAGGCCTCTCTCATATTGGCTAATGTTAATGTTCATGAGTCCACCATCAGAAGAACACTGAACAACAGGGGTGTGCATGGCAGGGTTGCAAGGAGAAAGCTACTGCTCTCCAAAAAGAACATTGCTACTCATCTGCAGTTTGCTAAAGATCATGTGGACAAGCCAGAAGGTTATTGCAAGAATGATTTGTGGGCGGATGAGACCAAAATATAACTTTTTGGTTGAACAGAAAAGCGTTATGTTTGGAGAATGGAAAACACTGCATTCCAGCATAAGAACCTTATTCCATCTGTGAAACATGGCTATCTATTTTTAGGACTTGTGTGAAAATCTGATGATGTTTTAGGTCATATTTATGCAGAAATATAGAAAATTCTAAATGGCTCACAAACTTTCAAGCACCACTGTACACGTGTGGCAATGGGACTGAATTAAACACCTGAATTCAATGATTAAGAGCTGTGTCCCAATACCTTTGTCCATATAATGTTTGTTTCATGGTTGTGTGCTCATATTGATTAAGGTAAAAAACTAGTTTTTTTTTTAAACAAAGCTTTTTGTCTCTGTTTTAATCCTTAGTAGGATTACTAAACATGGGGAAACATAACAGCAAACTTGCTCCTGAGGTTCTTGATGACCTGACCAAAAACACAGAGTTTAATGAGGCAGAACTGAAGCAGTGGTATAAGGGCTTCCTGAAGGACTGTCCCTCTGGAATACTTAACCTGGAGGAGTTCCAACAGCTGTATGTCAAGGTAAGAATAGCAATTACCCACACATGTGCTTTCTGCATGAGAAGGTGAGAGCATGGCTTTGAAAATGAATCACAACCATACATTTGAGACCACTGTGGAGATCATACCAAACTGGTGAAGCGCTTGAGAGATCTTTTTTAATGCGTGATGTAGAGTTTCCATTTACATTTACAGCATTTTGCAGATTCGACTTATAACTGATACAGTTCAAGCTAGGGGTGGGCAATATGACAATAATTTATGGTATCGTGATAGACGATATGTTTTTCTGAGCATATCAAGGATATCATCAGTGCTCCAAGAACACGACATGTTTCTTTAGAAATTATTGATTTTTGTCTTGTTTAAATGAATGAAGTGCTGCACATTTTGAATAAAAATTACTTTACTAAGTAATGTGATATAATATTTTTAAAGAATTTAGTCACCCATTTTTAACACTTGAAGCTTTTGACTGGTCAGAATTAAGATTTAAGTTTACTATATATACCTATCTTATTTACTTGAAATACAGTCGTATAATGTTCTACAGTACATCTGTTGTGATCAACTTCTAACAGAATATAAACAATGTTTAAACCAAAATTAACATCTTCACATCTAATTCAGGAGTTAAAAGGAATCTTTAAGCTTGTCAGAAATAGTGATTTTATTTATATCGTGATATATATCGATATCGTTTTCGACTGATATTTAAAAAAAATATCGTGATAAGATTTGTTTTCCATATTGCCCAGCTCTAGTTCAAGCAATTGTGGGTTAAGGGTCTTGCTCAAGCACTCAACAGTGGCAGCTTGGCAAATGTGGGATTTGAAACCTGGAGCTTCTGGCTCAGTACCTTAACCACTGAGCCACCACAGTCCCTCAATTTTGTTTCAACACCACCTTCCAGGCCAGGAAGGTCATCCAGCAAGCAGTCTAGCAGCGTCCGATGATTTTATACTAACAATATAAAAGTTGTATTTTTTTTTTTACCTTGTATGTTCCAGTTCTTCCCCTATGGGGATGCCTCCAAATTTGCCCAACACGCCTTCCGCACTTTTGACAAGAATGGCGATGGCACCATTGACTTCAGGGAGTTCATCTGTGCCCTGTCAATCACCTCCAGAGGAAGCTTTGAGCAGAAACTAAACTGGGCCTTCAATATGTATGACCTGGATGGAGATGGCAAGATAACACGCATGGAGATGCTCGAGATTATAGAGGTAAGTGTTTTGACATTCACAACATAGTTCATAAGCTCTAACTGCTAATTATATTATAGGATTAATAATGAAGTTTGTTGCACAATAGCCTTGGGCCGATAAACAATATTATCAAACACGATAATTTAAATTGATTACGATATCATGCATAATTATCTTCTTAATGAATGTTCTAGCACATTCCGGTTTCCCATGACTTTTTTAATAGGGGTGGCTTTTATGGCTTTATCTTTTAAATGCTGCCTTTACGTATATGCCAGACAAACTAAATTTGACCAACTATTTAACATGTTAAAACTCTACTTTATATTCTGATAATATTATGATGTGGAGTTTTAGTCTGGTAAAGAATGCTGGGGCTAGATGCAAATTAAAACAAAACTCCGGTGCATGTGCCTACGCTATGGTAGAGAGTGAAAAGTGGATGAGTTTGTACAGAAGACTGTCAGCATGCCAGTTTAGCAGTGCAGGGGTACCTCGGTTCTTGAGCACCTTCGGAACTTGTCAAATTCGGTTCTCGGTGCATTTTGACTAGAAAAATTTGTCTTGGTACTTGGTGCACTTGCTTAAATTTGTATGAGTCGAGCTGTGTGACTCGTTTCGGCCAAAACTCGATTCAGGATTCAGTAGGCATTGACTATCTCCGTTGTGTTTATGGTGTTTTTCTTTATTGTTATATCTACAGTACTGTATTCTTAGTGCAAATAAGTCGCCATGGTTCCTAAAGAGATTAGTAATGACAGCCAACCAAAAGGAAAACTTTCTGGAAAGGAAAAATAAGCCAACTGTAGGCTAATGCAAGTTAATGGAAGGCTCCGCTATGATACAGTATAGACTATATTAAACTCATCGGTTCATGATGCATTTAACTTACGATGCGTTTGTCGGAACATATCCCCATCGAAAATCGGGGAGCACCTGTACAATACAACTCCATTAATGCATATAATGTCTTATACAGTGTTGATTTTCTGGAGGTCTGGAATGGATTTATTCAATTTACATTATTCCTTATGGGAAAAATTTGCTAGGTTCTTGTCGTTTTCAGTTCTCGACGAGCCTTCTGGAACGAAATAACAATGAGAACTGAGGTACCATTATATTAAGATTTGCTGTTGTAATTGTGTTTGCTCTCCCATTGAGATGCAGCAGATTGCTTACATTGTGGTTGTATACTAGTCATGTACCTGAACAGATGAAATGCCTTGTAACCCTCACATAATTTATTGATATGACATTATTAATGATAATATTATTTATCAGGATAATTCTGGAGACGATACTTTTGTTTAAATTTCCATTATCGCCCAAGCCTATTGCACAATTATTTTGTTTATCTTTACTCTCTCCTCACACATTTCACCTCTATCTCCTTGCCACATTTGCATTCCCATGACTCCCAGGCAATCTATAAAATGGTTGGCACAGTGATTATGATGCGCATGAACGAGGACGGCTTGACACCACAGCAGCGTGTGGACAAGATCTTCAGCAAGATGGATAAAGACCACAATGATGAAATCACACTGGAGGAGTTCAAAGAAGCGGCCAAGAGCGACCCTTCCATCGTCCTTCTGCTGCAATGTGACATGCAGAAGTAAGGGACGAGTGACCAGAGAGGGAGGGCGAGGGACGGTATAGGGTTAGAGTGGGAGGGGTTGGGTACAATGACATGTACAGACTTTTCGAACGAGGTAGATACACAAGAGTAGGATGTATAACTAGATGTACATATAGTAGAACGTGTTTGAATGTGAGGAAAATGGTTTTGGGACTGAGATAAAAAAAGAAAATCCCTGGTAATATGAAACTGTTACAACTGAGAATAGGAGGCATGATGAAAGTCATCTTTGATCAGCGGGTGAACCGCAGTGCTTGTAATACCATTCCATTAGGACTTTCAAGTTGAGAACCCAAAGAGAGAAGTATTAAAGACATGGGTTGTCAACCTCATCACTATCAAGCACATCTTTAATGTAAGAGCAGTTACCACAGATTCTGTCTTTCCTGTACTGAGAAGAATGATAAACCTGCTGAGTTTAAAGTCACTTATAAGGGAAGCTTTTAAAATCTGTTAGTGAGTGCATTTACATGCACTTGATAATACAATCAAAGTTGGATTTCTGCAGTTGTCTGATTATTCAAGCGATCACGTATACCAGTATACTCCGATCTAGAAATCCGATTAAGAAATTCAATACAGAGAGCTGGATTTTATTCCAGTAATTGGATTACTCATAGCATGTATACCAGGTGCCCAATTATAATCTGTGTTTTCAGTCTGTGCATGTGCCTGAGCCTTCCACCACGGTTGCCAGGTCTGCATGTTCTAAAGACTTGGCTTTGTTTGGCCTCTTTTTCCATTGATTTTTTTTTTTGTCACGCTGGATCTGGCAACCCCGGAATTAAATGCAAAACGGCTATCGAATACCTTGTGGAGACTCTGAATCATAGTATATACTCGAAAATGAAAATTTTGATTATTTAATATTAAAGTTTATAGTTTATGTAATATATTTCTGTGAGATTATTGTCTGGTTGCAAGTAGAAGTCCGATTACTGCCCGAGTCATGTAAACCCAGAGGTTTCCCATTTATCTGATTACTCAAGTCGTATACTCGTTGATCGGATTACTGACAAAATCTGATTTTCTGCAGCTATCAGATTAAGTGGATGTAAACATACTCAGTGTTTGATATTCTCTGCCTGGCCAAAAAATTACACTCCATTGAATATTTTGTTGAACTCCTTATTTTATGCATTTTCAATGGCTTGTTTAACTTCACAACATTTATTTCTGTTCACAGTTGCATTCATTTTTGGCCTGGATCTTGTATTGATGAGGGGCGAGTCAAACCACTATTTAAAGTCTTCTCCAGCATCTCGGAAACCAGGGAAATTATATTGCCCCCCCCCAGTATAATCACTGTAAACATAATTATATAATTTCAATTATACATAGTAATATACATGACAGGATCTGTGCTAATTTTAGACTCAAAATAATTCATTTTAAGTTTAAAAGTGGTTGCCTCACAGTGGTTTGGTTCACTGCCTATCATCACCCGAACCCACACATATTTTTTATACTGTTACAATTGAAAAATTATAAAGTCTTATGCCAAATTGTCCTACATTTGGTTGCTTTAGGTTGCATAAGAATACAGAAAGTAAATAATTTTGAAGAATATTTTTTTATTTAGTTTGGTTATTAATTGAAGGATTCTTCTGCTTTTATAACTCTACTTAAAGCTCTAAATATGTCCTTGTAAATTAAAAAATAAAAATAAAATAAAAAATGTAATGACTACAGTGCAAATTCATACTGAAACCAACTGAAATCATGATGGATCCCAATTAAGATTAATGTAAATGAAACCATGCCATAGTCATTGTACATAGGCAATGTACACCCATATATACAGTGCCATCTATGGTTGCAGCTTCTCTTCTTTTAGACATGGCTAATCACGCCCAGGATTGAACCCTGGTCACTGTAGTGATGAGAGCACCTCTGAAAATGAATGATACAAATTTAAGACTGTATGCAGATCTGGTTGTTTAATTCAGCAATTTCAAAGAATACCTGATATACAAATATGTGCCGTTTACCGACCATCCAATCAATGTCTGTTTGCTTTAACGAACGAAGTCTTAAGATTTATAATAAATGATAATAGGAAATTTAAAAAATTTGTGTTTGTAACAAGCTGCCGTTCGTAGTGAATGTGGGCGTATTGGAATTGCAGAGCTGACCCCTAGGTTTGACTGAAAATACAACAGGAAGTGTATGTGCCTGTCCTATTGTAAGTAGTACTCCCACTACCAGTCACTCATCAGTCACTTGTGTTTTCATCAGCGGTATCTCTGATGCATTTACATATTGTTGCATGTTTTCTTGCAACCTTTCGTTTTCTTCTACCCTTCATATTTACATTACAGTAGCCCAAAAAGACTGCGTGACTACAATATTGTCTGGTCAATCTCCATTTCTCTCAATGACCTGTGCCACAGAACATAATGCGATCATTAAATGGCACATACAGGTGCTTAAAAGTTTGTGAAACGTTTAGAATTTTCTATATTTCTCCATAAATATGAGCTAAAACATCATCAGATTTTCACACAAGTCCTAAAAGTAGATAAAGAGACCCAGTTAAACAAATGAGACAAAAATATTATACCTGGTCATTTATTTATTGAGGAAAATGATCCAATATTACATATTATATAAAACTAAACTACAGTGCAGTTTATACCCCCAAGGTCTGCAGGTTTTAGCAGAATAGAGCTGTTATCCAAAGCAGCTTAAGAGTTGAGGGCTTTGAGAGCCAGAGTCATTTTAAAACACTCACTTACCCCTAAGCAATGAAGATTTGATATACAACTCCATTCTTCTATAAATATTAACCTAGTAGATGAAATGAGCAAATAAAGGAATCTGCAGAGACATTATGATGAAGATTATACATTTTTAGTAACTTATCATCCACTTGGGACCTCCAGCGGCTGGGCTGTGATTTTAGTGATCATATAGCATGTCATAAAACCATGGTGCTGGCTTGTTTGGGTGATGGAAGGTGTAAATATTGGTATTTGGAGTACATGATGCTTTGTAAAAAAAACAAAACAAAAAAAACCATCGAGTTAAATACATTAATTGTTTGACGTTGTGATGTTCAATCAGATCCCATCTCGGATCTTCTTAAAAAGCAAGTGTTTTAGGAACATCTAAGCACACTGGAAGTTTCATGTTATATAAGTAGGTTTTGCTTTCTCTTTTATTTAGATTTGATATGACAAAAAGAGATAATATTAATATTTACACGTCATTTATTTACTACACACTTGATTCTATAAATTATACAAATTCTATGATTAAGTTCTGGTAGAGTCAGTGGCTGCTGGCGGCAGTGTCTGGGGGTCTGGTTTCAAATCCTGGGTGGGGCTTGCAAAGTGAAGGCCAGGTGGTGTGTTTATGGAACCTTGGGATGGACTGGACCCTGTCCATGGTGTATCTCGGTGCGCACCTGTGACCCTGAACACATTAAGTGGGTGTGAGGCATTATGGTTTACTTTTCTTTAAATTATATGTTTTAGTTGTTTGTTCTTATCAGTTATATTTAGTTAAAGCAGCACAGTTTTGCAGTTTGATGTGTTGAAGCTGCACAAATTGATCCCAGATTAGGTCCTCACATCCAGGTACTGTCTGTGTGAGATTTAGTATGTTCACTCCATGGTATATCCAAAATAACAGGACAGATGACATGAGTGCAGTTTAGGACAGAAATGGGATTGAACATACATACACATACACAACATGCACAATTCCACCCACCATAACAGAAGTACCTTTTTTTAAACTACTATCACAGCAACAGCTATCTTGCACCCAACCAAAAGTGGCATTATGCTAGCAAATTGTCTTTCACAACCCCACCCCAATCTGACACTTGCTCTCAGATAATGTTGCTTGCAGTTGAATGATAGTAAGGAGGGAATTTTGCTAGACTTGATTAGAACGATATATGTACATAATAGACATGGGTATCAATGTAACAGTAGTGAAATATGTCCTGTCATAACACTGCTGCATGGTGTTTAAACACTAAACTGCAACCCAAATCAGAAACAGTTGGGACACAAAACCTGTCTTATGTTTACTGACAGTATGAACCCAAGATGTATCTTGTTTTGTTTTGTTTTCCTGGCCAACTTCATTTCATTGGTTAATATACATCCATTCCTGCATTTCAGGGCTGCATCACATTCCAAAAAAGGTTGGGATGGAGATGATTTAGGACTAGTAATGAGGTAAAAAAAAAATCCTAAATAATGATGTGATTTCAAACAGTTGATATGAATAGTTTATTTTAATCATGATTTGGTACAAAATCAGTATCCACAAAAGTCTTTGAGGAGCAGAAATGGGCTCAAACTTTTTTGGAATGTGTTGCAGGCCTGAAATGCAAAAGTTGACCAGACAACAATAAATATATTGGGTTCATACTGTCTGCAATGAAATAATAGTCCAATATTTTTCCTAATATTGCGTTTTCCATACTGTCACAATGTTTTCTGATTTGGGGTTGTACATTATGTGTAGGAAGTGTGTTGAGTAACACTTGGAAAGAGTTATGAGTGTGTATACATGTATGTACAAATGCGTTTCTGTCTTTGAATGAGTGGAGGATGTGTGATAATAAACGCCTCAGACTTTCTGCCTTCTGTTGTAGAAGCAGTCCACACTAGTCCTGAGAGTATTAAAGTGATATATGTTGTCACTGGTGTGGTCTACGTTGTGTTTTGTTTTTTAATTATTAGTGAGATGTTTGACTGTAATGCCGTAATCTTGCTCGTCTGCTTCTGTGTGACCTCAGCTGATATTGTCAGAATGTCTTTTGCGTTCTCTCTGGTGTAGTACACATGACCAGTCGGATGTAAATCTATTATGTTTCTGCAATATTCACGCTGCAATACTTCAGAGGATGTTGTTGCACGAAGTAGAGACGTGTACATCCTGTTCAATACCGCCACCTAGTGGTGACAAATGTTCAACTCGGCAACCCATTTTGTCTCAACCAAGCCTCTGTTGATAAAGATGTCGACGGCTAAATAGGTGCCGATTTCCTTCCACACCATAGTGGACCAAAAGATAAACACTGAACTGCTCCTGTACTTAATGAGCTCTTGAGTAATGTGGAACATGTTGATATAATTTTAATAATGTGGAATATGTTGATATTTCTTTTGTTGTTTGAAGTGAGACTGCTTTTATTATGTAACTGTGTCGAAAACTGCCACATACGAGTGCAACGTAGTTTTAGGCCTAGTTTTACTAATGGTTTTAGAAGATTATGTATCATTTTAACTATTTTAAAGTGTCTTAACTGCATTTTATTCATCATTAGAGCTCATGAAGTCACAACTACGTTTTCAGTGCACATAGTTGGGATGTACAGTAAATAAAATCATATTCACATTTGTTTTAGCTGGCACTATTTAGCACCTATGTGTAAAAATACATATCTTAGTAGTGCCATTTTCTTTATTCTTTTGTGTACCAGAGTTTTAAATGCTCATACGTCACTGGAGAGAGCAGGTTGATTTGCCAATAAAACAGCATGAATGGAGGAAATAAAGGGATTTTTTTTAAAGGGAAGTTTATCAGTAAACAAACCATTGGAACCATTGCACATTATGAAATCAGATCAAATGACATCTGAATTATCTTCCATTTGGTTTTCATATTTAAATGCAAGAAATTTGCTATTGCACATTTGGGTATAGACACAAATACGTAGATATTGTATATTTGGGTATAGATACAAATACATCCTCTTGTATTAATATTATTTTATTATAATATATCCCAGTCCATGAAACCTAAAAGGGAATACATGTGAACCAGTTGTGCAATACAGTTTTAATAATATATTTATGTGCTGTGTGTTCTCTGTATATTTCTGTCACTTTTTAATTTTCAATATTGTAATCGTAATGCTTCTTGAGCAAAGATGTGTTATTTTTTTGGTACATAGAAAATTAAATTGTGTGTCTATTGAATTTCGGCTTCTTATTTCATACCTCATCAGACACGCATGATGGCGGCTGTCAGTAATTTCTCTCTCTCTCTCTCTCTCTCTCTCTCTCTCTCTCTGTTTCTCCCTGTGAGTTGCTGTAGCATATTTTTGCACAAATCTGCACAATATGACTCACTCAGAGACAGTGATGTCATCATGAAAGCGGTTGTCATGGCAGCAGGGCTGTGACAGGGGTAAGACTCATGCTATTGTTGGAGGTGTAGGCCTGTGTTTACTTCCACCCATAATCCTGAATGCACAGGCAAGAAAGTGATCACGCTGTATCCAGACGCACACGCAAATGATCATACCATATCATTGATGTAACAAATTACTTTTCAAAGGAGCACACATACAAACACGATATTAAACTCCCAGGATTATTTGCACCCATATACTATCAACATCTCTCTCACCAAGGGATACACAATTACTTGCAAACCAAACTTGATATGAAGCAATAATATATAAGCATTCCATATTTTTCGATTTATATTCTACTTTATGTAGGTTTTAGTGGTCATTGCACTTTGTAGTTCTACAATTACAGACTGTAGTCCATTTGTTTCTCTACATACTTTGTTAGTCCCCTTTACTGTGGTCTCTAATAGTCAGGACCCCCACAGATCAGGTACTATTTGGGTGGAGGATCATTCTCAGCACTGTTGTGACACTGATGGTAGTATGTTATGCTGGTATGAGTGGATCAGACACAGCAGTGCTGTTACAAATGTCCCAAAAATGTCCAGCCACCAGCATCCTGGGGTCTATGGGGTCAAGAGGGAGATGGAAAAACACCCAACCCAGCAATACAGATGAGCTGGAAGCCACCATCCTTGGCATCCGTGGCATCAGTAACATGTCAGCAGTCCCACATTTTGATTGCCTCCATGCCATGCCACAATGATGCAGTAATTCGTGCATGGTAACGGAGCCCCAACTAAGTATTGAGTGAATAAATGAGCATATTTGTCGGAGATTGGATATTTCGGTATTGTACATCCTTTTTTTGTCTAATCTTATGACATGCTTTAATAATCTGGGATACTTTCTGATTTTCATGAGCTATAAGTCATACCAGGGGCATCATCAGACCCACATGATTAAAATAATCACGGTGATTAAAAAGTCAGTTTAATCATGGATTGCTGCTGAGCCGAACTACAGGACATTTGACACAAATTCACTACAGGCACTACAGTTCCCATAATGCCCTTTCCAAAATCATGAGCAGCTAACGCTTTTAGCCAAGAGACAGTTTCTTTCGATTTTCAGCATGGATTAATGGCAAATATTCAAAGGAACTGCAGACAAGGTAATGATAGTAAAGCAAACAAAAGGCACTAAAATCACCAAAACAAAGGCAACAATTATGTTAGCATAAACAAAATTAATGCAATCATTAAAAAATCTTTAGTATTAATTTGTTCTTCATTCCTCGTTTGGGTGGCTCGGTGGGTAGCACTGCCAGTTTGCCTGTCCTCCCTGTGTCTGTGTAGTTTTACTCTAGATACTCCAGTTTCCTTTCAAAGTGTTAGGTTAATTAATTATGCTAAATTGACATCGACTTAAGTGCATACAGTGGTGCTTGAAAGTGTGTGAACCCTTTAGAATTTTCTATATTTCTGCAGAAATATGACCTAAAACGTCATCAAATTTTCACACAAGTCCTAAAAGTAGATAAAGAGAACCCAGTTAAACAATGAGACAAAAACATTATACTTGGTCATTTATTTATTGAGGAAAATGATCCAATATTACATATTAGTGAGTGGCAGAAGTATGTGAACCTCTGGGATTAGCAGTTAATTTGAAGGTGAAATTAGAGTCAGGTGTTTTCAATCAATGGGACGACAATCAGGTGTGAGTGGGTACCCTGTTTTATTTAAAGAACATGGATCTAGCAAAGTCTGTTCTTTACAATGCATGTTTGAGGAAGTGTATCATGGGATGAACAAAGGAGATTTCTGAGGATCTCAGAAAAAGAGTTGTTGATGCTCATCAGGCTGGAAAAGGTTACAAAACCATCTCTAAAGAGTTTGGACTCCACCAATCCACAGTCAGACAGATTGTGTACAAATGGAGGAAATTCAAGCCCATTGTTACCCTCCCCAGGAGTGGTCGACCAACAAAGATCACTCCAAGAGCAAAGCGTGTAATAGTTGGCCCAGGGTAACTTCTAAGCAACTGAAGGCTAATTTTAATGTTCATGAGTCCACCATCAGAAGAACACTGAACAACAATGGTGTGCATGGCATGGTTGCAAGGAATTTTCGACACTTGGCCTGTGGCCTTATTGTTTAATAATGATCAGTTTTTGAGAAGCACTCCATTGTGCCTGGCATCAAGTCAAGTCGAGTTTTATTCGTAACACACACACACATACACAGCATAACGTGGATTGAAATGCTTACACGACACTCCGTATCCAATGAAGCTGGAAAAAGTATACGGGAAGGACATTACTATAATATACAAAGGATGCAAAAAGTACATACAAAGGCAAGAAAATAAACCTATTCACATACTCCAGATCGGTTGGTGGCGGTGTTGCGCCAGAAATGGTCGGTTGACTAACCGCCGGTATGAAAACGGTTTTCTCCTCCCCCAGTCCCTCGGCGTTGTTCTAGCTGCTTAAGCGAATAGCAGCTCTTTATTCTCTTTCCAGGTTCCACCTAAAACTGCCAAAACGTCTTACGCAATGAGGTAACGATAACGCTTTTATATTTGTCTCCATTTTTTGTTGCTGTTTAGTTAAGCTTTGGTTTTTTTGTTTTAATTCTTTTTTTAAAAGCATTTCGGGCTCGTGGCTTTATGCTAGCATAACTCATGACTAGCTACAGCGGCTTGGTTTTTTATTAGTGTTATTCTTTATAGCGTAACGATTTTAAGTAACGCTTTCTGTTATTAGAGGAGCAGAAAATCAAATTGTGAGCGTTAGTAAGAGACGGGTGCTTTACATAACCGAAAATGGAGCATATGTTTATTTAAGCAGCACAGGTGTTAGGCTATGTGAATGGAAGAATGAATGAAGCTATCAGGCTGTGGCTAGCTAGCCGAGCTGCAAACCGGCTTAGCTTGAGTTAGCCTTTAAATACTACAGATTATTAAATTATTTTCATAAAGGTGTCGACCCCTATCAACTCCCTTTACTAGTGGACCGCTTATTGCAGTGTATTGTGTACAGGAAGCCATATTTAGCATAATTCCAGCTAATGCATTCTTCCATCAGCCATAGTCGTTGTTTGGCTACACGATTAATCGCGATTTAATCGTGAGCGCGATGCCCAGAAGTTAGAAGACTTTAAATGGTCTCTGAAAAGGTTTTATTTTGCAGAGATTTGGGCAGCTAGAGTCCTTTATTTCCCATCATGCTATTGGAGAAAACAAACTGTTGATATTTCAAATACCAGTTCTATGATTGTATTGCATTTCATTAATATTATTGAGAAAACGGTGTGTGTGGTGTGTGTGTAATTGTATGTATGTATGTATGTATGTGTGTGTGTGTGTGTGTGTGTGTGTGTGTGTGTGTATATATATATATATATATATATATTATTTATTTATATATATATGGATGTATGTATTAGGTCACCATTAGATTTCATATATAATGCTTTTGGTGATTAGTATAATGACAATTTTTTTCCCTCAGTCTCTCTGGGTGCAACCACAAAATATAGGAAGTTGTTATGCAGTATTTAAAAAAAACAAAAAAGGCAGAAAAAGATACCAAGTTCACCCTTCTGCAGTCTGAAGAAGCTGTATCAGGAATGGTCTTTTTGGAAGGGTAGCAGCCAAGAAACCACTTTTTCTTAAGGGGAACATGGTGAAAAGGCTAAGATGTGCTAAAGCTCACAGTGTGAAATAAAGGCCAGTGCAAAAGTGTTATGGAGTGACGAATCCAAGTTTGAAGTTTTTGGGTCCAGACTTTGACAGTGTGTTATATGGTCATTATACCATTTGCTAAAACAACAGATGTGTTGGCTCTTGGGCAATGCATATATATATATATATATATATATAGCGCTATATATCATTGGAATACTGTACATCTGAATAGCAAAACACCATTTCAAAGCCCCTTTTTGGGAAGAGAAGTTGATGAAACTGAGGCTGCAGTTTTGACATCCCTAAAGAAGAGTCAAAGCAGACTAGGAAGCGCTAAGGAAGAAAAGATTACAATAATCAACTTATTTTAAGAGGAGGTTGTTAAAATGGCATTACTGATTTAAAATGAAGGTAAAGTTGGAACTTGTAATGGATTGTTGCACATTTACTTATCCATATTTGGTAGAAAAATTGTCTGATCTGTCAGATCATTCAATGCCGTTTATTACAAATGTGTGTGTTTTGGGAGGTGCATGATTTTAATGCACAATGTGGAAGTAATTCTGTTGATATTAATATCAGTAAAAATATGATTTTGTTTCGTTACAGAGGTGATCGTGGAAGGGGTCGCGGTGGCCGTTTCGGCTCTCGGGGTGGTATGGTACAAGGGTGAGCTGTTTACCTTTCTTCATAACATCTGCACTTCAGTCTGCAGATTTTACCTTGGTGTAATTCTTAGAGTCCAACCAACTTCAGTATTTGAGAATCCAATAGTGGGAGAGAGAGATGTACACACACATGGTATGAATAAATCAACTGTGGGAGCAATTGTAAGAAAATGGAAGACGTACAAGACCATTGATAATCTCCCTCGATCTGAGGCTACACGCAAGATCTCATCCCATGGGTCAAAATGATCATGAGAACGGTGAGCAAAAATCCCAGAAACTACACGGAGGAACCTGATGAATGACCTGCAGAGAGCTGGGACCAAAGTAACAAAGGCTACCATCAGTAACACACTACACCGAGAGGGACTCAGATCCTGCAGTGCCAGGCGTGTCCCCATGCTTAAGCCAGTACATGTCCAGGCCCGTCTGAAGTTTGCCAGAGAGCATATGGATGATCCAGAAGAGGTTTGGGAGAATATCATGTGGTCAGATGAAACCAAAATAGAACTTTTTGGTAAAAACTCAACTCGTCGTGTTTGGAGGAAGAAGAATGCTGAGTTGCATCCCAAGAACATCATACCTACTGTGAAGCATGGGGGTGGAAACTTCATGCTTTGGGACTGTTTTTATGCAAAGGGGACAGGAAGACTGATCCGTGTTAAGGGAAGAATGAAAGGGGCCATGTATCGTGAGATTTTAAGCCAAAACCTTCTTCCATCAGTGAGAGCATTGAAGATGGAACGTGGCTGGATCTTCCATCATGACAATGATCCCAAACACATTGCTCAGGCAACAAAGGAGTGGCTCTGAAAAAGCATTTCAATGTCCTGGAGTGGCCTAGCCAGACTCCAGAATCATTCCCATAGAAAATGTGTGAAGGGAGTTGGAAGTCCGTGTTGCCCTAAAACATCACTGCTCTAGAGGAGATCTGCATGGAGGAATGGGCCAAAATACCAGCTACAGTGTGTGCAAACCTGGTGAAGACTTACAGGAAACGTTTGACCTCTGTCATATATATGCTTATGTTTTTTTTTTTTAAAAACACATTAACAAAGATTGTCAGTAATGTTTATGTCCTAAATATGACGTGACATAATCAGGGTTCTACAGTAGGCTGTTTACCAGAGAGCTCCAGTTCCCCTGATTTGTAATAAACAGGCTTGCATGGAAAACACTGAGCTCAAACCTGTTTGATTTTTTATTTCCTTTACTACTCCCAACAGTCAGTAATGGCATTTAATTCACTTTAGGCTGAACTGATGACAGCTTAACACTAAATAACTTGGTTGTGTCCTTAAGCACTGCATTATTATTCCTCTCACCACCTTTTGATATCCTGGGGCAATCCTCTTCAACATTGCCTATGCTGCTCTGGCCATCAGAACCCTCAAGGCAGGATTTTTTTTAATTCCCTTTGGAGATTGTCTGGTTTCCGATTTAAGCAGACAATGGTGCCTTTTAATGCTTTGTGATGATGATAAGCTGCTTTCATGTTCTGTACGCTGCTATTCTGTATTGCTATTCGCATTACTAGCCGTTTGTTATTTAGCAGGTATTTAGATGTTATGTGACATGTGCTAAGTGGGCTGGTTTTATTGTCATGCTTTGTCAAAATAGCTGCGTCTGTTTACAGTCCTATACAACACTGAACACGTTTGTATTCATGCTTAATGAGTACACCTTATTAAAATTCCATTAGCGTTTTTAAATAAAAGAACACTTTGCTCGCAATGTATAGCCCTTATAATGCAGTTTAAAAACAAGTAGTACGTAGGAAAAAATGGAATATAAATAAGCCAAATGTATAAAATTACAAAGGTTTTGGAACAGTCATCCATTATAAACTTGAGTACTAGTGCTGAACCTTAAAACAAAGTGGGTCTGCCATATGAACATTATTGAGAAACTATGAATAAAAAGAGCTCTAGTGCAAGATGAAATTAAAATGATGGGGAAAATGATCATATTCTGTCTATAAAACTTAATTTCCAAACACTTATGGATTTGCATTATAGCCTCTCTTTATTGTTCATCAGCTAGTATAAACACAGATACTGATTTTTCTACAATTAGCTCATATTGTCCGATAATATCAGCACACTGACTTATAGGTTGGACTATAATGCTTAATATGCCTTTGCCTTTTCTCTTTAATTTCAGGTACCGGCCTTTTGTTCCACACATACCATTTGACTTTTATGTTGTAAGTGCATTTACTGTTTTTGTATTCACATTTACTATAATCACAACATACTTGATAAGAATTAAGTCCTTGATTATTCACATGTTGAATAAAACTAAATCCATTGCTTAATTTTGACTAATACAAGAACAAATGTGTTATTGCATAGATTAATGTTGCCATCAGTTACTTTGTGAATAGCTGTCCTTACCTGGAATGTGCTATTCATGTTATAGGCACAGCAAGAAAGTGGGTCAGCTCTGTTTTTTCCTCATATGACACAGATTTGGACCACTTTTGTATGTAATTTGACTGAGGTCTGAACAGTCAGGTTAGAATTCGGGCCATTAGGACATCTTGGATCTACAGCCCTATTTCCAATGAAGTTTGGATGTTGTGTAAAACGTAAATAAAAACAGAATATGGTAATTTGCAAATCCTTTTCAACCCATATTCAATTGAATACACTACAAAGACAAGATGTATAATGTTCAAATGGATAAATTTAGTTTTTTTTGCAAATATTCGCTCATTTTGAATTTGATGCCTGCAACCAGGCAACAAAAGACTGGGAAAGTTGAGGAATGCCCAAAAAACACCTGTTTGGAACATTCCACAGGTGAACCGGTTAATTGGAAACAGGTGAGTGTCATGGTTGGGTATAAAGGGAGCATCCCCGAAAAGCTCAGTCGTTCCAAGCAGGGATGGAGTGAGGTTCACCCAAATTGTCCAACAGTTTAAGAACAATGTTTCTCAACGTGAAATTGCATGGAATTTAGGGACTTTATCATCCACAGTCCATAATATCATCAAAAGATTCAGGGAATATGGAGAAATCTCTGCAAGTAAGCAGCAAGGCTGAAAACCAACGTTGAATGCCCTTAACCGTTCAACCCTCAGATGGCACTGCATTAAAAACCGACATCATTCTGTAATGGATATTACCACATGGGCTCAGGAACACTTTAGAAAATTATTGTCAGTGAACGCAGTTTGTCATCCATCTACAAGTGCAAGTTAAAACTCTACCATGGAAAGCGAAAGCCATATATCAACAACACCCAGAAACGCCGCCGCCTTCTCTGGGCCCGAGCTCATCTGAGATGGACTGTCGCAAAGTGGAGAAGTGTCCTGTGGTCTGACGAGTCCACATTCCAACTTGTTTTTGGAAATCATGGACGTCTTGTCCTCCGGGCCAAAGAGGAAAAGGACTGTCCGGATTGTTATCAGTGCCAAGTTCAAAAGCCAGCATCTCTGATGGGATGGGGGTGTGTTAGTGCCCGTGGCATGGCTAACTTGTGACTTGGCTTAGCAGCCATGTCAAGGGCATGTCTTCGTACAGCATATCTTACGCGCACACACACCCACACTTCGCAAAACTGGTGAACACTTCCAAGGCCAAAGAACATTTTGTACTTTCTCAGCTATGGCTGAGATGCACCTGCAAAATCAGGTCTCAAAGAAACTTAGTCTGAATGAGTGACGTTACCACAATTAGAAATGCAAATATATAAGATGTAAATGATCATATATGGGTGCAAAAATGTGTGGCTTCCGTAGTTACAAAGGGATATGTTTCTAACAAATCTTCAACACTTGCACATCTGTGAAGGCACCATTAATGCTGAAAGGTACATACAGGTTTTGGAGCAACATATGCTGCCATCCAAGCAACGTCTTTTTCAGGGACGTCCCTGCTTATTTCAGGAAGACAAAGCCAAGCCACATTCTGCACGTGTTACAGCAGTGTGGCTTCATAGTAAAAGAGTGCACGTACTAGACTGGCCGGCCTGCCTGCAGTCCAGACCTGTCTCCCATCGAAAATGTGTGGTGCATTATGAAGCGCAAAATATGACAGTGGAGACCCCGGACTGTTGAGCAACTGAAGTTGTACATCAAGCAAGAATGGGAAAGAATTCCACCTACAAAGCTTCAGCAAAGCACTTTTTCTTTCTTTAATTTCCCTTCTCTTAATGTGTCTCGCCGTGTCTTTTTCACATCGTCAACTTAAAACAAAAAAACAGACACGAGTGAAGATCAGTTCAGGAATCCAAGAAGTTGAATCTGTTCATCTGGACATAAATTCTGTTGGAGAAACGTTTCGTCACTCATCAAAGTGACTTCTTCAGTCTCCTGACTTCTTGGATTTTCTTACCTGGATCATTGAGCATGCATCAAGACATCAGTTCAGGAAGCATGAACAGATTAGAATGCACTTAAACAAATAAGAAACCTGTTCTGTACAGTCACTGTGAGGTTCATCACTATCATTCTCCAGCCTTTATATTCCACCTGATCTTTTCTTTAATATCTATTAATAGTCACCGTGTTGTTCGACCTATAAGCTTTTGCACTCTGCTACGTGCAGGATGAGCTGTTCTGCCTGACAACCAGGCTCTGATTGGTCAGCCTGATTTTAACGTGCCTGACCAACATAGAAATTGGAACAGGCTCTGATTAAAAATTTTTATGCAGTGTTGCAGTTCGTCAGTTTCGGACTCTGTGTGAAGGACGGCATTAACGTGTTAATACGCGTGTTCTTTTTCAAAACTTGACATGCGTCATTTTCTGCACATGAAAAGGACTTAAAACAGAGAGTACCAGTATTTGAATGTGAGACGGTGTTAAAATCATGCAGGGGTGCTCTGTGACATTAACCCCAATTTTAATGTTGCAGTGTGAGATGGCATTTCCACGGGTGAAACCTGCACCAGATGAGAGCGCATTCAGTGAGGCTCTGCTAAAGCGAAACCAAGACCTCAGTCCCACTTCTACTGAACAGGTACTACTTATCTTCTGTTCATATATGGACAGTAGTAAATTTGTTATTAATATTTGGTATGAATTACTGTTGTTATGCATTCCTCATGTGGCATTGACAAAATGCTTTGAACGCCAGTCTGTAGCTTAGGACACTTGCTGTTGATTAGCCAATTATTACAGTACTAATGTGGTAGCGTGTGTGTATAATAGTGCTGCTAGTGCGTGTTCCAAACCAGGTATGCACACTTGTATGTGTAAACTAGCTATAGATATAATTATGCCCTTGATGTCGTTCTTCTAGTGGGTTATACTACCTGTTTAACAATGCTGACCTTACCAATCACTCGTTCTTGTTTTGCAGTCTTCCATATTGTCCTTAGTAACCAAGATCAACAACGTCATTGATAATTTGATTGTCGCACCTGGAAACTTTGAAGTGGTGAGTGATTATTTATTTGGTGGCCAAATATAGCATTTTTGCTTCTGAATTTTAAACCCAGTATACGTTTGAATTGTGTTGTGACTAATATTGTTTGGACCTGTTACCTTTTTCAGCAAATCGAGGAAGTGCGGCAAGTGGGCTCGTACAAAAAGGGCACCATGACAACAGGACACAATGTTGCTGACCTTGTTGTTATCTTAAAGATTCTGCCTACTCGTAAGAGTTTTAATCCTAATGTATTTTGTCCTGTGATTTGTATCTGAAGTATAACCAAACCTTTTCTGTGGTGCAGTGGAGGCAGTCGCAGCATTAGGAAACAAAGTAGTGGAGACCCTCCGAGCTCAAGATCCAGCCGAAGGTAAGCATGTGATTAAGGCAGAAAGAGTCTGTCTTCTGAATACCGAACTCTAGGTATTGACCAATATGGAGTACCAATCCAATATCAGTGCTTTAATAAAAATAAAGTGCACATCATGAAGAAATAAACTGTAATAGAAATGAAAACATAAATTAATACAAGTGACAAACCAATGAAGTGCATCTTTTTTTAATTATTATTATTTTTTTAAATCTTTTTTGTTTAACAGCTGAATATTCTGGCCTTGTGAAGCATATCTTAAACAAATTAAATTATTTAAATTAATGGCATATTTTTTCTGCTATAAAAAAGCAATTTGTGGTGCATTCTTTGGGGCATGGAATTCACTAATGAAAATCAATTTTCAACGTTAAGCTTTTACCAACTTTCTCGAATAGCAGTCGGCAGACGAGCTTTGCAAGATCCTCGAGTGAAGGATTGTCAAGGACTGGTTATTTAAAATCCCTCCCAAATTTTTCAATTGTGTTGAGAGCTGTACTGTTTGCTGGCCATGTCACTTGGTTGATGTGGCTTTCCTGAAGACGGTCTAACACTGGCATAATGCATTGTCATCATGAAAAAAAGAAGCCTTCACACCTTTTCTATTGATGAAATAGAAAAATTGCCCAACATGTCACTATATTGAGATGATGACTGAGATCTCCCCGGTCATTTAGCTGACAGGCAACTTTGTATCATACATGTGTGGGGGAATTTTTCTTCGGGCAGTCATCTTTTTCTTTTATTAGAATTGCTCCAGGCAGAAGCTCCAGCATTATCTTCTTGTGCAAATCAGATTTTTGATTCATCGCTGCATATCACTTTTATCCGCACTCCACGATTGGTTCTCTTTAGCCACTGTGACCTTGACTACTTCTCTTCAGGAGTTAGCAGTGGTTTTGCTTTTCATTCTGCTGATTTCATGCTTCTGTCACGAACATTGACTCTGTTTCATGAGTTTCTGTTGGACATCTTACTTGGTCTCCCTGTGTGTTTTCATTTTATAACCTTCCCATATTGTTTTTGTGCAGATTTTAGAGCAATGGATATCTTTGCCACACGCTGTTAGATTTCCTCCTTGAAGGAGTTTTTAACCCTTTCAGTTTTTTAAATTGACAACTCTTGAGGCCATGCTCTCAATTAGCCAAGGTGAACAGCCTGTTAATTTCTGTAGATCTTTTTGCATTTTTAGACTTGTGCTGTTTTTTTTTTAAATTTTTTAAATTTTTTGAAATGCAAACTAAAAGAATTCCCTTTTTTTTTTTTTTTTTTTTTTTCCTCCCCCCCCCCTGTACTTGTTCTGTTAAATATGCTATTGGGCAGCTTAGTGGGTAGCACAGTCTCCTCGTAGCAAGAAAGTCCTGGGTTTGATTCCAGGTGGAGTGACATGGGTCCTTTCTGTGTGGAGTCTCATACATGTACAGTGGTGCTTGAAAGTTTGTGAACCCTTTAGAAGTTTCTATGTTTTTGCATAAATATGACCTAAAACAACATCAAATTTTCACACAAGTCCTAAAAGTAGATAGAGAACCCAGTTAAACAAATGAGACAAAAATTATACTTGGTTACTTATTTATTGAGGAAAATGATCCAGTATTACATATTTGTGATTGGCAAAAGTATGTGCCCCCCAAAGTTGCAGCAATAACTGCACCTAAACGTTTCTTGTAACTGTTGATCAGTCCTGCACACCGGCTTTGAGGAATTTTAGCCCATTCCTCCGTACAGAACAGCTTCAACTCTGGGATGTTGGTGGGTTTTCTCACATTAACTGCTCGCTTCAAGTCCTTCCACAACATTCGATTGGATTAAGGTCAGGACTGACTTGGCCATTCCAAAACATTAACATTAATACTTCGTTAGTTAAAAAAATTGAGGTATGCGTTACGAAACCAGAATGTTCAGCTCTTAAACATAAATTGTTGGTTATATCTTTGACTTGTTTATTTGGTACGAGGTTAAAAAAAAATTCTGGGGGAACGTCCTGTTAGTGTGGTGATTCTATAATTATTGCCAACTATAGTAGGCAGTGCTTCAGTTCAGACTGACGTTCCTCTTGTTGTCCATGTTAGTGCTGTCCATGCTGACCAATGAGACCGGTTTTGAGGTAAGCTCTGCTGACGCTACTGTGAAGATCCTCATCACCACAGTCCCTCCCAACCTGCGCAAGCTCGACCCAGAGCTCCACTGTAAGCCCGGAAGTAGTCAACATTCAGGCTTTTTTTTTTTTTTATTATTGTTCTGGTGTATGACCAAGGGTATTTGCTCTTCTCTAAAGTGGACATCAAGGTGTTGCAGAGTGCCCTCGCTGCAATTCGCCACGCTCGCTGGTTTGAGGAGAACGCCTCACACTCTACGTAAGAATTACTGCCATTCCTCAGTGATGGTGTTTGTGCTTCAGTTGAATTAGTTTAGACCAGGTTGTCTCATTGTGCATTCTCTCTCTGTTTGTTTGCGTTGTAAATATCTTCCAACCTTCCTCCTCTGTCCTTTTATACAGTTATTAGTTTTGTTGTGTTTTAAGCTTTTGGTGTTACTGATTCAAATTTCTGCAAACTAAATCAGTGGTGTGTGTTGCTTAGAGTGAAGGTTCTGATCCGCTTGCTGAAGGATTTGCGGGTGCGCTTTCCTGGCTTTGAGCCTCTTACTCCTTGGATTTTGGACCTCCTGGTGAGTTGTGATGCTAAAGCTGACTGCCTGTCATTCTTTGCCACCATATCATGATTACCGGGGTGTTCTCAGCTTTTTTCCAAGGTGCTCCTGATTTGAAATGAAACTTGGAAAATCTATGAGCATGAACTTTAGATTTTTTGTCAGTCAATGACATTTAATTCACTTAACTAAAGTCAGTTTACCTTAAATCAACATGGCATTAATGCAACTCTGGACCAAAATAAATGTGACATTTATTCCATAGCAAATGCGTGCCATGATCAAAGCTAAAGGCGGTCCAACATGGGACTCGTGTTGATGTAACCTTGCTTCTGTAGCCAGTAAACTGTACTATATTGTTGGCCAATTGTCATTACTCTGGTCAGTTGGTTGTTCAGTCATTAATACGGATTAGTCCTCATGTTTAGCTCCATGTATTCCTATGTAAATGGGCAAACGTGGAACTTAATTAGGTTTGAGCAGAACATAATTTGTGCATTTCGTTTTAAGCAGTGATTTGATGTGGGTAGATTTTAAGACCTGTCTTTACTCTGTGTGTTTAGGGACACTCAGCAGTTATGAACAACCCCTCCAGACAGCCACTTTCACTCAATGTTGCCTACAGGTAAGCCTTCAGTCCTCCCTTTTTCCTCTCTTGTGTAATGTTGTAATGGTCTCTCACTCTGATGGTATTTTATTCACTATAGTTAAGTTGTGACTCCTGAATAGAACCTTGAAATTGACACAGTGTGTGTGTTTGTACGTGTGCTATAGACGCTGCCTCCAGATGTTGGCAGCAGGTCTTTTCCTGCCAGGTTCTGTAGGAATCACTGACCCATGTGAGAGTGGAAACTTCCGCGTGCACACCGTCATGACCTTGGAGCAGCAGGTAACGCCTAAACGTTTGCAGTTTGGTGTGGGGAAGGCGCAAGTGTTGTTACAAAGTTATAGCTCATTGTTGTGTTTCTGCAGGACATGGTGTGTTTTACAGCCCAGACATTGGTCAGGGTTCTTTCACATGGTGGCTACAGGAAGATACTGGGCCTGGAAGGAGATGCCAGTTGTGAGTTCTTCATGTTTTACCTTAAATTTGCTAGTCTGTGAATTCAAGCCGCGTTCATTCCCTTCAGTTATAGGTCATGAGTAGAGGCGTAACAGTACACGCAATGGGTGTGTGTGTTAAGTACGATAAATTCTTAAGTTTTGTTTTAATGTTGTGGTCCGACATTATGGAGAGTGTCACTCACTTTGTGATCAACCAATCAAAAACACCTTAAGACTTCATTTATTCACCGTCATGTAGCCAGACGGGATGGACTACTGTGCATGCGCATGATTACACACCACCAGTCGAGCACACATCACCCCTACAGACATGTCTTGTAGCTCCTGACTAATTCAGTCAGACCCCAACTGTAACGGCTATACTACAATAATTCTGGACGGATTCATGCACTGTTACGTCTCTAGTTATGAGTGTCTTTGTTGTGTGCAGATCTGGCCTGTGAGATGTCCACGTGGGATGGAGTGATTGTCACGCCGTCTGAGAAAGCCTACGAGAAACCACCAGAGCGCAAGGAAGAGGAGGATGAGGCACTGGAAGAGGGCGGAGAGGGAGAGGATGAGGGCATGGAGACACAGGAGTGATGAGCTCTGGGAATACACAAGCTAAACCAGCCGCCTTTTTGAGTAGGAAAAATTCACATTTTTGTATGCAGAATTTGTAGGAAATTGCTGCTTTTAACCATTTGGAGTTGTGGATTGTTTGTTGTTTTGGTATCTGCTATACTTTATGGGTAAAATCTGGGCATAATATTTTTGTACAGTCTTGGCTTTAAATCTGGCATTTTGCAGTTTCAAGTAAATAGTGGTACCTCGTGGTTATTCGTTCTAGAAGGTGTGTCGAGAAATGAGAACGACACAAATATTTACCATAAGGAATAATGTAAATTGAATTAATCTGTTCCAGACCCCCAGGAAATCCACATTGTTTAACCTCAAGATCTGATAATTCGTTTTTGTCCTCTGTGGGGGACGTGAGTTCACAAATAATATTTCAATAACCATGTAATCTACAGCGCTAAAAGCTGATGTCATCTAGAGGACATCCTGACCTTTACTCTGTATCACTTCTGGGGGTGTGTCATTTGCAGCTGGCACTCCTCTTTTTTTCCAATTTTTTTTTACTGATTTGCACTTAGTTTAACCACTTAAAGGTGTACTTTGTCCTCTGTAGTGGACTTTTTGATCTGATGCAGAACGGAAACAAAATACATAAATTACTATAACATGTCCTGTTGTCCCTTTGTCATTTTATCAAACTTTAGTTTTCTTGGGTCTCAGGAGGATAAGGTATTATATGTATTAATATTAAATTAACGATGAATTGTACAGGTGCTCCCTGATTTATGGTGGGGGTTTGTTTTAAAAAAAAAAAAAAAAAAAAGTCATAAGTGTATCAGGAATTGAGTTTAGTATAGTCTATACTCTATCCTAGCAGAGCCTATTACACTAACATAGTTAAAACAAAGCTTATATTATAATAAAATGTTGAAAAATCTCATTTAATTTAGTGAGTAATGGATTGAAAGTGAAAAGTCAGAGCAAAACACTTACTCTATTGATTAACTCTGAGCACTAAGCTACAGCTACTAAGCCAACTGCAGCCTGTGTTTAAGAGGATTCAGTTCCTGATTTCCTTTCAGTTGGCTCTTATAACTTACCTTTAACTGTACCTGTATCTTATCTTAAGGACCCATGGAGACTTGTTTGCACTAAGAATATAGTGCTGTAGATGTAAAAATAAAGAAAAACATAAACGCTGCAGAGTTCTTCACCGAGCAAGGGCTACTGTGAACCTGAATCACTGTGTACCGAATCATGAGTCAAGTTTTGGCTGAAATGACTACTCGTGCATGTTTAAGGAAATGTGCCGAGTACTGGGCAAACAACGACAACCAAGACGCATTCCTAGTCAAAATACACCGAAGTAGTACCGAGTTCCGAGGTGGTTGAGCAGCGAGGTACCACTGTGTTTAGAAGTCAGCAGTCAAAAAGCAAGAACTCTACACAGATTAACCAAAACATTAAAACCACAAACAGCTGGAATAACAAAACGTTTCTCAGAACTCAAGTGGTACTGTCGTTTCCTTGTGCGTGCCGTAGAAGTGTATTTAGTTCAGTTGACGTCTCTAAAGTCTACTTCTACGTAACCTGTCAGGCCACAGTTTCCCCCACAACCCTGAATCGGATTAAGTAGGTGTGGAAAGTAGTGAAGGACTGATGTTTTGACAGAATGCATTCATCATGACCTCAAGGGGTTAATATTTGGACTGAGTTAATTTTGGCAAAGTGTATTAAATAATTTGTCCCAACTTTTTTCTCTTTTAGTGTTTTTACTTGGTTTTATGCCTTCCATCCACTTCTGTGAAAGCGCAGAGGACTACAGGGGTATGGACAAGAAGGGCAAAGTATTTCTACAGCTTCTTCCTTCAACAATTCCTTTTTGTTTGACCTTCAAGGGGAATGCAGCCCCTGTTCAAAATGTGTTGTGTTTTCACTTTGTAACAGTAACTGATAAATTAAACTTTTTATTTCCATTTAATACAATCCAATGGCATGTTTTTATTGTGTTGACAGTTTAAAGGGGAATACTGATTTTGCCTTTGTTTTCCAAACAAGATCCCAAAAAGCCTTAAGCCAGTGTTGCTTAAACCTAGCTTGGCTATTTTTTGTTCTAGCGAGTTTTGTTCTTAAAGCAGACATTTGCCTTCTAGGTGGTACTCAGATGTGGGGTACTGCTGTCGATACGACTGACTTTTTACTGTGTAGTAAGCAATTTCTTTTCCATGTCAGATGCAACTAATAATACATGGGGTATTTATAGTTTATGGTGTGACATGTATGGTAGAATTGGTTAATTAGTCATTTTATAAACAACAAAAAAAACCTTTAGCAAAAAACTGAGACCTGACAGTTTTTGGCAATGCTTGAGTTATTGACCATTTTCAACATCGCTGAGGGTTCTATAATGCTTGATAGGAATAAAAAACTTGGGCCCTGTTTTTTGTAAATGGTCCACTTCAGCCAGCTCCATGGGTTTTCAGTCAGGTTTAGATCATGGTACTGGACATGTCAGAGAAAATGGAGTACTAGCTAATACAACTTAAGTGGCTTAATCTAGTCCATCGAGTACATTGGTAGTACAGGATACAGTGCAGCATTTAAGGGTGTGATTTAAAAAATAAAAACAAGGTTTAAACAGTGGATTAAATTTGCATCAATTGGTAATTATGGTTTGACCACAGTTTCAGGATGACATGGCTGCAAATGTCGTTTCAAGTTTGTTGTATTTTTACCGGAGGTAGTCGCCCCACCCAGGTTTATAAACAGTGGTGTTTTCCTTAACATCAAATGAGAAATGTGCCAATATATCGAGACTCTGCTTTCTGTCAGGTTATCGAGGTGGTTTCATGAGAACCAGTACAGAGACCACTTGAACGGTCTTCCCGTGGTTAGTTCACATTACTGATTGGATCACTACCCGACTTGTCCCGCCTTTCCACAAAACTAAATCAGATCCGATTGGATCTTTGTCTCGTTTTAATTCATTAACAAGTGTCAATTCATTTCATCATAGTTTTTGTCGTTTTTCATTCATTTTAATTGTCATCGTCTCGTATTCGTTTGACAAAAAGGGTCGTTGACAAAAACTGACACGCATCAATCCTCAACGAAATTAATACTGCGACCGAGCTATGAGAATCTCTGCATTCACAACCTTGGAACAGATGTGCTACAGCAGCTGAAGCCAACACCAGGTGCTGCTCCTGTCACCCAAGAACAGGCAACCGAGGCTACACTTCACATGGCCTCACCAAACTGGACAACAGAAGATTGGAAAGCTGGTTTCCTTGTCTGATGTGCCTCGATTTTTGCTGTAATGTTCGGATGGCAGGGTCAGAATTTGGTGTAAACAGCATTAAAGCATGGATCCATCATGCCTTGTGTGAACGGTTCGCGCTGGTGGAGGTGTAATGATGTGGGAGATATTTTCTTGATGACATTTGCGTAGTTGAATACATTGCATACTTACAGCCCATTGAAAGGTTTTATGCCCAGTGTTGGGGCTACCTTGGATATAATTATTTTACGAATAGCACATGGGGGAGTCACCTCAGCAGCCAGTGAGCAGTTTTAAGTTAGGATGGTCAAATGTTTGTACTGCGGTTGGTAATATCCATGAACCTTAAGTGTCCCGGCCTGGAAATGACTGCCAGAGGAATTTCAGAGATGGCTACGAAGTGAATGATGTTAATGAAACTCAGGATTGTTCTAAACGGATAACTGCCTTCTTGTGATACATTTGCAGCAGATATCCTTATTCAGCTGAGCAGTTATGTGTTATGCCTTGTTCCAGGGTCAATGGGCAACAGCTTTGAAGATCTTTCAATTAGCAGGTTTGAAGCACACAGGATAGCCTTGGTTACCCTCATGCATCAGTTTGACTTGAGCGTTCAACATCCTCTCGCTGGTTGATATTTCGAGAAAGACAAGCCTTGCTTTGGAGATGCTCCAACCCAGTCAACTGGCCATGACTTCACCCTTGTCAGAACTTCAAATCTGTCTGTTTCTCTCTCATCTGACAAGGTCACTTGCTGTCTTAATATCGTTCCGACTTCATTAGGTACACCAGCTTAACTGCTTCGTAACGCAAATATCTAATCAGCCGGCCAAACTCAACACCAAGAGGCATGTAGACATGGTCAAGACCGCCTGCAGAAGTTCAATCCAAGCATCAGAATGGAGATAAATAGTGATTTAAATGGCACGATAGTTGGTGCTATACTGGCTGGTCTGAGTATATCAGGAACGGCTGATTTTCTGGGATTTTCACGCACAGTCATCTCTAGGGATTACAGAGAATGGTCCGAAAAGGAAAACATCCAGCGAGCGGCAGTTCTCTGGATGAAAATGGCGAATGGCCAGAGTGGTTAGAGCTGATAGAAAGGCGACTGCAACTCGAATAATCACTCGTTGCAACCAGGTATGCAGATGAGCATCTCTGAATGCTCAACGGCTCAAACCTTGAAGCAGATTGGCAACAGCAGCAGAAGACCACAGCAGGTTCCACTTCTGTCAACTGCAACTGAGACTGCAATTCACATGGACTCACCAAACTTGGACAGTAGAAGATGGAGAGAAATGTTGGCTGGTCTGTAGAGTCAGACTTTGGTGTAAACAACAGGAAAGTATGGATGCATCATACCGTATTTTTCGGACCATAAAGCGCACCGGGTTATAAGGTGCCATATCAGCGATCGGCTGCTAACGGATCTATTTTCATACATAAAGCTCACCGGGTTATAAGGCGCATGAAATGAAACAAAACTCGTAAGTTCCGTCGGAAGCTCAGTTTGGTCTTTACCTGGCGCAGGACATCTTCTTGCTTCCTCCACTTTCGTACCATTGATTCGTTAATGTTGAATTCTCTCACAGCTGCTCTATGTCCATGTTGTACTGCGTGACCGATAGAGCTGAGTTTGAAATCCGCTTCGAAAATGAATGAATGAATGCACGTACCCTAATGCTGAAGCACATACCGTATTACTCAGCGATGTTTCCTGACTACGGTTGCCATAAGCTTCGTAACTTACCAAAACCGTGCTAAAACATTTTGACAGATTTATGAGCGCCGTGTACCATCTACAATCGGTTCTAGGTCAGAAAGCACAACCAGAATTAATTCATTCATTCGACGCACCGCATTTTAAGGTGCACTGTCGATTTTTGAGAAAGTTAAAGGATTTAAGTGCGCCTTATGGTCCGAAAAATACGGTACTTTGTTTCAAAGCTTGATGATAATCTTAATCTGGCCACTTCCGGCTCTAGCAGTCTTGACTGCAACGCTACTTGGCGCACATTTAATAGCTACGAAGTAACAGACGGACACACAGAAAACCAATCTGACAACAATTGTGCTTGCTAAAATAGCTTTATCATAGTTAAAAAACAAAAACAAATCAAAAACATTGTTTACAGCTGTTAAGTTACATTCTGTATTAGGTTAACCATGTCACAGTGAACCTTCTGTCTTCCTTTACAGCTACCACACACAGCCATACAGGTTTATGGCAAGAGAACAGCATCTAACTGAAATGAAATCACATGATCATGTAGCATTCAGCCATCACCGGCTTTGTGGTTAGCTGCTACTCTTTCGTATAACAAACCGCAGGTTGAAATTGTACACTATTGCTGTTTGCTGTTCAATGTGGTACGAAGTGAAGACTACAAAATTGAGAACACATTTCATGGATCGGCGCCGTCTTACACTTTTAATCATGTTTAGGTGAACAAAATGGTGGAACAGTACGGTCTGCTAAGTTGCTCTGAGGGAGTGTGTGAAGGTGGAAAGTGTAGAATCATTTTGCTACATTACTGAATGCCCATAATATCCTGCAGAGTCAAAAAGTATCCAAGTCACGGCCTTTGCTCGAGAGTAAACTGATGCGCCTTTTACGATCCCCATCCATAATCTTGCATGCAACAGCCCTGGGCTAGCAGAATATAATTCAGAACGATTTCTTTTAAAACGTGTATTTTCTTCCAGTCCACGATCTACTTCAGCAGCAATAAAAAAAAAGTCATCTAAATATCTCTCTATACATTATAAACACACTCTTTCGAATACAGATCCCCCCCATATTCAAAGAACAAGTTCTAATAATCGTAATGATGATAATCCATATAGTATAACCAACAATGACTTTAAATGCAACAGATATATTTACATAATAGTAAAACAGAGTGACGTGGTAGTATATGTAATTACACAGTAATTGCTGAGAAGTCTACGACCCATGTGATATCCAGTGATTATATACTGCACTGATTTATTAGAAGGTTTGACACAGTGCCTCGAACACGCGCTGCTACGAAAGCTCCTTTGTGCTACCGGAATATAATCACCCGCACAAGCTAGTTCTAATAATGGCGAGTACGAAACCTGTTGCACTAGAAAGCTCTAGGATGCTAAAATAGATGGTACAGAGTCACTGCTGTGTGTTAACGCAAGGCATGGGGTGCTGTGAGCAAATTTCTTTGTTGGGCTTGAAAGCCGTTGTCTTCTTCAAGAGGCGATATAGAGCATTTTAGAGTGTGAGGACAAACTTTTACATACTAAAAATGATCGCTCATTGCTTCCATGAGATTATGTACCTCTTTGACCAAGCTGTTATTGCTCCTAGATGTTTCCACCTTACAGGGTAGATTTGTTGAAAATATGGCATCGACTACAACCAGTGTTGATCCATGGTACACTTAGTTTTCTGCACCTGTTAGCATGGCTGTGTCTGATGTACCCAAATCAATGACTTAGAAGGGGTGTCTACATAATTTTGGCCATGCACTGTATGTGAAAACAGATCCACATCACAGACCAGTGCTGGCTCCGGTCTCAGAGATGGAAGGTGAAGCAGAGATTGGTAACCTGATTCTCTTGGTTTGTGTTTTGTTCACGAGGAACAAAAAGTTCATCAGAAGAGTAAATGGATTCAAAAAGCGAACATCTGATATTTTGCATGAGGAAAGAGGGGGAAAAACGTCCAATAACTTTCAGCATATGATAAAACTGTAACCCCGGTAAAAGTCTTTTCAGTAGAGAACTAGAAACGGAGTCCAGTATGCGAAACGGACGGAGGTTCTTCACAATAGAAAAGGGAATTGTCTTTTGTGCTTTTCTTTTGTCTGGTCTGCAGGGCCAGGGTCGATCGAAATTTCTGACGTTCCCTCGTTTTCTTTGCAGTTTGTAAATGCAAGGAGACACCGGATATATAGAAGTGAAGGAACTGGCATTCGTGGGCTCAAACTCTGAGTGGGAGAATAATAACAATAATAATATAATAAAAACGAAACATAAATGTGTAACAGAGTCACAGAAATATAATAGAAACGTTATACACTGATGTGTTTAATTGCATGCATGTTACATAGGTTAAGGGACTCACTGGCTGGAGAGACCTAGCAAAGTGGTACAAACTGGATTGATACATGTTCTGTATGAATAACATACAGTTGAGTAAAATGTAGTCAAAGTTGAAAAAGCCACAGCTAGTGCTAATTAGGCACAAGTACTTGATATAGATGTTTAGAAGTTGCTCCTGGCTCTTCTTTAATAATTAAAAAAAAAAATCACAATGTTAGTCAGTTATAAGGAGGTGAAACGAGAGTATTGGCACTGCAAGCGACAGGCTCCTTAAAACGTGTTTTAACCATGAATAAGCAGGGTCAAGATTTCAAAGATGTAAGAGATCCCCCATTTGCTAGTATTCCCTTGTATTGACCTATAGTACACTGATTACCACGTTACTTCTAATAGGGAGTTTTCTTTATTCAAATCTAAAAATCAGTTATAAAATATACATCTTCCTATAAAATGCTTCTCGTATCCATCTGTAATTGAAATAAAATAGCTCGCTCTAGCTCTGTTTTAAAATGCGACATTGTGAACTGTAGGAAGTGGCTCGTGGTTTGGCGCTGGAGTTAGAAAAGGGCAGCGCTTAGGCTTTACGTATCTTTGTTCACAACAATTCAAAGGCCTAGAGGTATTAGCTGTTTCTTTTAGATGTGGTGTAGGGTAAACTGAAGGAACTAAAATCCAGAAGTTGTGTTAGTTCTGTAATTGTCAGTCTCGGGTTGATGCTGCATTCATGTGGTATTGGAGAAGTGCTCGTATTGATCTCTGAGTGGAAATGTTTTGTCAGAGTTCTGAGGGATTTCTGATTTTCCACCTCCAAACTTGAAACAGAGGCTAGTTACAGCCGGAGGCATTTCTAGACTACTCGTACTGGGGCACAGCTGTAATCCTCTGCCTGCCAATCAGGCACAGGGGCACAGCCGTGTATAGAAAATAAGCCTTTTAAACACTACATAGATTCTAGTGATAGAGATTTAGATAAGTGATTGATAGTGATAGAAATGTCGGATTGCTGCAAGACTCTGCATTCAGTTATGTCTCAGGCAGATGTATAAATGATTACAGGTGTTTTCTGATTATACGCTGGGTCTTGTCACAAGACGGCGTAAACCTGCTTCCCCTGCTGCCCTATAAAAAGGCTCTCAGAGGCTACTTTTGGGTAGCGTACCACTTGGTGAGAGATTGCTGACTGCTAGATGTCTCTACATTTACAGCATTTAGCAGACGCCCTTATCCAGAGTGACTTACAAGTGGTACAGTCTTACAATCCAAGTAATTGTGGGCTCAAGGACCCAACAGTGGCAGCTTGGCAGAGGTGGGATTTGAACCCTGGACCTTCTGGTCCCCATAGTCCAGTACCTTACCCGCGAGGCTACCACAGTCCCACAATGCACTCGAAGACATTTTGCCTAGACTTTGCACAGACTTTGAGGGGGAGCGCATCATCGACCTGTTAGAAGCAGGATGGTCATTTCAACAAACTGAACGCTATTTTGGCCATTCTGACCTAGCTGTTAGGAGGTTTTGGGAGCAGTGGATCCGTGAATGCAACCACACACTGCGAACAGGCTCCGGATTTCCCAGATAGATCACTAGTAGAAGTTTGATGCACCGACGAGCACAAGCAGCTCCCACAGTTTTGTTGACCACCATCCAGACACAGGTGGCACCTTCACTGCACACTCCTGTCTCTGCCTGAACCAGGTTGTCATTACGGCACTGTCACCTCGTTCGATATTGTCATGAGTGAGAAGCCTGGACTACTACGGACTAAAACCGTATCATTTTTGGCAACGAATCCAGGTTCTGTTCGGGATCTGATGACGGTCGCCTTCAAGTATGGAGACCTTGTTGTGAGCGCTTCAATCCTGCCTTTGCTGTGGAGCAACACACTTCCACAGCTGCTGGTGTGATGATCCTGGGAGCCATCATATACAACGGCATCACCCCTTGTAGTGATACAAGGGGCACTAACAGATCAGTAATATTTGCAGGACATCCTGTGGCTACATGTTGCCTCTCATGGCAGGGCTTCCAACTGCCATTTTTCAGAAGGTTAATGCTCATTCAAGCACAGCGAAGGTTTTCCAGGAATGTGTCTGCCAGATTCCAACAATTCCTTGGCCTGCTTGGTTGCCAGATTTATCAAAAATGGAGCATTTATGGGACTAGCTGGGATGCCCAGCTGCAACATCTGTGGGCTAATGTGCTGCAGGAGCCCATACAGAACCTGATTGCCTCCAATGCCCAACCGTATATACTGTAATTTTGTATCCAGAATAGAGGCGGCCTAACAGAGTACTAGAGCCCCCATTCAATTACGGTTTCCCCCAATGAACGTATTGTTTTGCTCTAATATTGTAATTGCTTACATATCTCATCATTACCTTCGCACAAGTTTCATTCGATTCCAACAACTTCTACTTGGTGAGTTCTTTTTTTTGTCAATGGTGTCTGCAGAGTGGCTGACTTTCTTTGAAATATTTGCAGATGTCCATTACTCCATGACGAACAAGTTCTGACAAAGCATTAGCCACTCAAGAAAGATGCTGGGGCATTATGGGAAATGTAGTGCCTGTGGTAAAGTTGCGTGACGTGTATTGTACTGCTGCTCAGCAATCCAGGATAAAATTGACTAATTACCACCTTCATTTTAGTAGGGCATGTGCCCCAGTAAAGTGGGTCTGATGACGCCGCTGGTTACAGCTGCCAAGTTGAATAAAATCTTAAAATTTTCAGCATGAATGTTCATAATTAATTTCTGATTCGTTGCACTACCCATATCACCTTATTAGCAAGAGCTGAGCTAAATTATATCATGAAAACACCTTTATCCTAATGGAGCCTAGTAAATGAAATGGAAATATATGGACACTTTAAAGCCTGTTTGCTAAGCTAAGTGAATTCTCCCATATGACATGAATGCAGCACAATACTGGCTTTACAGTGGACAGAAAAGGTTAGCATTAGCCTGTATATATTTAATGGTGCTTTTGTCCATGAGGAAGTATGGGTTCTTGGCACATCCGGTTTACGAAGGCCTTTGTCTCCTGGGAGTATACAGAAATTTGAGTCGCTGGTCTGAGTGGAAAGTCACGTGACTCGCCATGTTAGAAATGTGGATACCATGAAACGTGTGCCAGCCCAAAACTAGAAGTAGCAAATGGTTGCTGTTAAAATCACATTAAAGTCATCAGAAATTTTTGCATGTTAGTTTGAGGAAGTGCATACCATTCACATTTTACCCTCACTTCTCCTGGTCAGGTGTGCATCTGGAACCTAAGCTAGAAATTCACTGGCTCCAGGAAGGCCCTGTAGACACACCCAGGATTTGAACCGAGCCCCTCAAGGACTGTTTCTAGCAGCTGGCTCTGCCCACTGAGCCACTGGAGTTGGAAAATATCTATAGCAATATGTATTTTGTAACTTTGGACTGCTAGGGCTAGCTGGATGTACCTAACCGGCCACACCCTGCCCCCTTGTGGCAGACAGGTGGAAGGACTAACCTCCTTCAGACATGTATGCAGTCAAGAATTTGTTTAGAGATCATATCAAGTATCACTTGCACAACCTGTTGTTTCATCATTAATTGCATAATTTGAATAGAAATTGGACATTTTGTTTGATTGCAAACATGCCTGTTGACCAGCTAAGTATTAGCAGACAATGAGGTTAGAGAATAAGCGATGATGCTTATGCGATAACAGACTTGTAATGGTGCTTGGAAGTGTGTGAACCCTTGAGAATTTTTTGTTAAAGTAGATAAAGAGAACCCAGTTAAACAAATGAGACATACATATTACAGTTTGTCATTTATTTATCATGGAAACTGATCCAATGTTACATATCTGTGAATGGTAAAAGTATGTGAATCTCTAGGATTTGCAGTTCATTTGAAATCGAAATTAGAGTCAGGTGTTTTCAGTTGTGAATGGTAGCCTGTTTTATCTAAAGTCTGATCTTCATGACACGCTTGTGGAAGTGTATCATGGTACACTTTCTGAGGACCTCAGAAAAAGAGATACAAAGGTTACAAAACTATCTCAAAGAGTTTGGATCAACCAGTCCACAGTCAGATACATTGTGTACAAACTGGAGAAATTCAAGACCATTGGGGTGACCAAATATCACTGCAAGAGTCAGGTGTTTAATAGTCCATCGGGTCAGTAAAGTACCCAGGGTAACTTCTTAGCAACTCAAGGTCTCTCACACTAGCTATTGTTCATGAGTTCACCTTGATGAAAAAGCTGAACAACAATGGTGTGCATGGTAGGTTTGCAAGGAGAAAGCCATTGTTCTCCAAAAAGAACATTGCTGCCCATCATGTGGCACATGGACAATCCAGAAGGCTACTGGAAAAACATTTTACGGATGGATGGGACCAAAATAAACGGTTTTGGCTGTGAACATTATTTCTAGAGGTTATTTCTGGAGAAAGAGAAACACTCCATTTCTTGGAGAAACCTGCCAGTGGGCCCGTTTTGCTGATTCTTGGCCAGGATGGCTTGCCATGAGTGATGGAACAATGAATTCTGAATTTATATCAGCAGATTCTGATGGAAAATCACAAATCTGACTCTGAACTGAATCTCAAGAGAAAGTGGGTCATGCAGCAAGACAACAACCCTAAGGGCACAAGTCATTCTCCAACTGAATGGTTAAAGAAGACTAGAGTTGATGTTAGAATGGCCAAGTCAAAGTCCTGTCCTTAGTCCAATAGAAATGTCTCGGAAGAAGTTCACATGAGGAATCCGACCAACATTCCAGAGTTGAAACTGCTATTTCTGGAGGAATGCGCTAAAGGAAACGTTTAGTTCCGAACAAGGTGGTCACACCAGATGCTGAAAGCAAAGGTTCACATACTTTTGCCACTCACAGGTATGTAGTACTGGATCATGTTCCTCAATAGCAAAATGACCGCATCTAATATCATGTCTCATTTGTTTAATGGGGTTAATCTACTTTTATCTACTCTTTATCTACTTCCAGGACTTGTGTGAAAATCTTTTCACAGATGTTTTATGTCATTTATGCTGAGAGAGGGTTCACAAGTTTTCAAGCACCACCGTAGCCTAAATTCATATGTGCAGGCATGAGTTGTAGGGATGCATTTCTCAGACCTGGCCACCAGAGTGTGATGTAGTTTCACAGTGAGAGGAGGTACTGTAACAATGCTTAAAAACCAATGCTGCTTTTCATTGTACTCGAAAGTCCTGAATGCTGATCCAAATGCAACGTAGAGCATTTACTGAGGGGGGAAATGGCTGCCTGCAGCATTAATGTTTCATGTTTATGTTTTTTTTTAAATCCAAAACTACAAAATTAAAACTGTTGCATCTCTATATACAGGTATGCGCCATTTTACGTCTGCATTACTTTCTGTGAAGCAGGATGATGACCAACCTGGATGTTGACTGGACATAGTCACATAGTAGTTTAGATACTTTGCACATAGTGTTTTAATTTGAACAATAATACTAAGTAAAACACAATTTGAAAACGTTTAGTAGAGTGCTGTACAGTACAATACAGTAATTCTTATCTTTGTATCTTTTATAAAACTTGAACCACCGGAAATGAGTGGAATGTTACTGAGATGTTTTCTGCTTTTCAAGCCTGCAACTTTCTTTTCTGTCAGCAGGTTTCACAAGGGTTGGCTCGTACTAGTTTTCTGTCATTCAGACGTAAATAAGATGCACAATACATTCAGGAAGTCTTCCGACCCTTTCACTTTTTCACATTTTGTTATGTTGAGGCCTTGTGCTAAACCAAAAAAGAATCAAGCTTTCCCCCATCAGTCTGCACTCAATAGCCCATAATGCGAAAGTGAAAACAGAATTTTAGAAATGTATTAAAAAGGAATAACTAAAATTGAAATGACACTTGACATATGGCTCTGGGGACCTCCCATTTAATCATATTTGAGCTGTTTCTACACTTTGATTGGAGTCCACCTGTGGTAAATTCAGCTGATTGCAGATGATTTGAAAAGACAAACACCTGTCTACATAAAGTCTCACAGCTAACAATGCATATCCTGCCTGGAGTTTGCAGAAAAGCACCTAAAAACTCCAGACAGGCTTTTATGTATCTTTTACTGAGAGGCTTCTGTCTGGGCACTCTTTCATAAAGCCCAGATTGGTGGAGTGCTGCAGTGATGGTTGATCTTCTGGAAGTTAGGATCATAGGATCTTTGGAGTCACCATTGGATTCTTGGTCACCTCTCTTACCAAGGCACCTCTCCCCAAACTACTTATTGGTGGAGCGGCCAGCTCTAGGAAGGGTCCTGGTCATTCCAAACTTCTTCCATTTAAGAATTATGGAGGCCACTATGCTCTTGGGAACTTTCAGTGCAGCAGACTTTTTTTGTATATGCTCCAGATCTGTGCATCTGAGCTCTACACGCAATTCTTTCCTCCACATGGCTTGGTTTTTGCTCTATGCATTGTTAGCTGTGAGACCTTACATAGACAGGTGTGTCTTTCCAAATCATGTCCAATCAACTGAATTTACCACAGGTGGACTCCAATGAAGGTGTAGAAACATCTTAAAATGATCTCAAGAAATGGGAGTCCCCCAGAGCTACATTTAAAGTGTCATAGCAAATGGTCTGAATAATTGTGTCCATGCAAATTTTAGGTTTTCCTTTTGAATACATGTGTAAAAATTTCTACAATTCTGTTTTCACATTCTCACTACGGGGTACTGAGTGCAGACTGATGGGGAAAACTATTTACAATTTTTATTTTAGCTCAAGGCCTCAGCAGAGAAGTGAAAGGGTATGAAGTCTTTCAGAATGTATTGTGTATGACAGATTTTTATTGTCTATTACAATTCTTCAGACCTAGGCTGTTAAAGTGAACGGACATTGATCAGATGGATGTTAAACAGCGCATATCTGTAATAAGCTAGGCTACCACAGTGACTAAAGATGTTTCTCCTAAGTAAAAGCCATCTTGATTACAATGTTAAAACATAGTTACCAAAGAGAAACAAATAAAGGTATTGACTGCGAAAAAGATGTACTACAGTTCACAATGTGTGTCTCTATTTGTGCAGTCAGATTTGTTTATCTCAGTAAACCTGAGCTATGTGGATGCTGCCCGTGTTTCCACAATTTGGAAATTCTGACTTTGGTGACTAATCTATTGCTCTTTTCCCGGTTCGATCCAAAAGGTTTCGAGTTCAGAGTACAATGGAATGCAGCATAAATACACAGTTTTGATATCAAGACTTTAGCAAAATATTCATAGCTAACGTCCTAAAATCCTCTCACCAAGACGATTTTGCACCCGTATAATCATACTGCGGAGGCATTTATTAATACAGTCCTACGTTTTTTTTTTTTAGCTATCATACAAGCCTTGGGATTGAAAAACCTTAGTCTCATACCACTTGGTTGTGCTGGTGGGAGCCCTTTTGATAAGTGAGGAGTAATCTTGGAGGTTCAACACAAACAAGTGCAGCAAGTGAGCCCATATCCCGAACCATCTTTCCTCTGTTTTGACTCATTTAAACTCTTTAAGCGTGTTATACTTTGTTAATCCTTATCCCTCTTGGAGATGTGGGCTGACTGAGTGGAGACTTGCTAGGTTCTTTAATCTGGCGACCTTGGCTGGCTCATAGTCTGGTTTGAGCTTCAGGGATGTAGATCTCGATGCTGTCTGCGCTTTCCGTGGCCGAGTTCTGGCGGAAAGAAGCAGCTCGCTTAGGACCCGCCTGGAGGAGCCTCCGCCTCGCCTCCAGCCTCTGACGCTCGCCCAGCTCCAGAGATTTCTCTCGCAAGGGCAAGGGCACACCACGGCCACGAGCGACCACCAGCATCCCACTGGTGTTGTCTGGTCCTGCCTCGGAGATGCTTTCTGCACGCAGACTCCCAGTCACGCCACCTGCTGGCTTCTTTGGTAATGGAGGAGGAAGCTTCTTGTCCTCCTAGGATGACGGTGACGGTGCAACAGAATAGGTGATTGGGGGAGTGATGGATATGTAAACGGATTATATGCAAACATGTATGAGTACGAGCAGGCATGGAGACGATAATGCAGGTGATTTAGGAAAGAAAGAGACGAGAAAATACTTAGTTGCACAGTTTGTTTAGTGATGGTTTTAATATTTGAAAAGGAACAGAACATCTGGGTAGTGTATTGGGAGTTGTACAGATCAGTTCCCGTCACTACTCCGTTGTTGAGCAGCATCATGAGTTTGGGTCACTTGAGTCACTCCTCTGGAGATGGCCGGTTTAGCTCTCGACTTGACCTTGGCATATATTGGTTCTGAAATGTTGTTCGCGCTCACCTTCTTCTCAGGAGGCAGCCTCCAGCCCGACTCCTTAATACGCTGCAGGTCCTGGAACTTCATGCGCACGTCCTCGACAGCTAACTGCAGCAGGTCCCAGAAGCTAGTCAGGTCCTGAGTGGTGAGCTGAGGGTAAGCCGACGGGTCCTGACGGTAAAAAAATCGAATGACTCCCCCAGATCGTGAGTAGAATTTTTTTCGTAGGTTTCTGTGACTCAAATAATAATGAAATCTTAAAAATGCGTCAGTGCCTCCCCAGTGAGAGGACATGCGCCTGTTGCTTACCACACTCTGCTGACACATGCGGAAGAACTGCTGCACCTTCTGGGACATGAGCATCTGTGCACTGCCCACTGCTGCTCTGATCAGCTCCAGCACTACAGAAAGCAGAGACAGTATCACGTCACAACCTGCACAGCTAGCAGAGGAAGAGAAATCAGCGTGGCGCAGTTAATGCTGGGTGACCCAGGTCATCTTTTTGCATTTTGGACATGCATTGCCAGGATAAAATCGCCATTTAGATTCTAATAAGCAAATACAGTGGTTATTCATTCCAGAAGGCTTGTTGAGAACTGAGCAAATTTTTCCCATGAGGAATAATGTAAATTGAATGAATTCGTTCAAGACCCCCAGAAAATCCACACTGTATAAGACATTATATGCATTAATGGAGTTGTACAGGTGCTCCCTGATTTACGAAGGGGATATGTTCTGACAAATCCATCATAAAATAAATGTAACATGAGCTGAGGGGTTTAATGAGTGGAGACGTGGCTGAGGTTGGCTTCTTATTCGCATCTTCCGGCCCACTTTAAATGACTTCAGTTATACTATGGCTCCTGTAGATGGAGATTCTGCCTCATAATAAGTAAAGAAGTTAATGTGTAAAACACTTAGTAATCTACAGTTGGTCACAATTATTAACACAAAGCTTATTTTATAATAAAGTGAGCACTTTTTATGGATTGAAAGTGCAAAACACTCTTTTGGTTAACTTGTTCTGGAGCATTCAATTCCTGTTTTTCTTTCGGTTTCTTTTCGGTTTGCTCTCATAAACTAGCCTTTTTGGGACCCATGGAGACTTATTTGCACTAATAATAAAGTACTGTAGATGTAAAAAACAAAGAAAAACACGATAACACAGCGGAGATCTTCTCTGAGTGAGAGTTATTGTGAATCTGAATCACTGAATTACTGTATCCGAATCGTGAATCGAGTTTAGGCTAAAACGAGTTGCGTGGCTCGACTCATACAAGTTTAAGCAAGTGCACCGAGTACCAATCAACCGACGAAACCCGACACAAATTTTTCTAGTCAAAATGCACCGAGACCTGAATTCAATAAGTTCTGACGTGGTCGAGAACCGAGGTACCACTGTACTTAGAGCATTTGATTCGAGGATTATTAAAACAATTCTTTTAGCTCTAATTGATGCACTAAGTAACTTCTTACAGTCATGCTAGAAGCCGTATCCCGTGGTTATGAAAATATGCTACTGTGATTCAGAAGGGTCAAATTATTGGCCTGCATTAAGCAAAGACAACAGCCAAGGAGATTGCTGAAATGACTGGATGGATAGCTGTAAAAAAAAACTCATATGCTTGGAGATATTGAACCCATAAAAAGATTGACAGTAGAAATCCAGGTTTAGAGCATTTCCACATGCACACGTACAGCTGTGTGGTCAATAGAAAACCACTTGTTAGTTAGGCTAATTTTACATTAATATTTACATTTACAGCATTTAGCAGATGCCCTTATCCAGAGCGACTTACAATTGGTACAGTCTTACAATCCAAGCAATTGTGGGTTAAGGGCCTTGCTAGAGGACCCAACAGTGGCAGCTTGGCACAGGTGGGATTTGAACCCTGGACCTTTTGGTCCATAGTCCAGTACCTTAACCACTAGGCTACCACAGTCCTCTAATCAGTTAAAAAGGCTTCAGTTTGCTGCATAGCGAGGTTATGCCATCAGTCAGTTGTTCTTCCACTGATGGTAGTACCATAGAATGACAATGGCAATATTAATCGAGATCAAACCGAAAGAGTGGTTCTGGACCATGAGGATTCATTTTCACACATGAACTGGCCACCACAGAGTCTTTTGAAAGAGTCAGCTGATAAGTCTTTTTCTGGAAAAGATTTTACAAAATGGTTCGACTCTCCCATCGTCAATCCAAGACCTCGGCCAAACTTTAATGCAACTTTGTATGGAAATAAATGTTGTAATTTTGCACAAGTGCCATGGTGAATGCCTGCTGTAATCAAAGCTAATGTCTACCATTTACAAGACAATTAGTTCATTTAGCTTAGTTCCCTCATTTTGGGCCTTTCAGTTGAGCCTTGCATCGGTTACAGCTCTTATAAGAGCTCTTCATTGTCTACAAGCCAGTCGTTAAATAAACCTTCACAGTATGCTTACAGATTCCTGGTTTTCCTGTTGTCTTCCTCAGTCCTTCATTGATGTCACAAGTGGGATCCATTTTTGTGGAACATGAAGGAGTTGGAGCTCTTGGGTGAAACTGACAATCACTGTTGACACAATGGTACGTAGCTGCCAGTTTGGCCCCATGCACTTACCATGTAAGTGTTGTGTTGTGTTTGGCTGTGTTTGGTCTTTTTAAAGTCAGACCAATACCAGTGCAGTGTTGTGTGGAAACTGTGTAGGAAAACCATTCCGACAAAGAGCAGGAACGCATTTTATTATCGCTTTGGCCTTTTCCACCCCCTGGAGTCTGGAACATTGTCATTCAGGGTCTATATACACTCACTGGCCATTTTATCAATGCAAAGATCTAGTCATCCAGTTACATGGCAGAAACTCAATGCATTTAGACATGAGGTTCAAACCGAACATCAGAGCTGCAGATTAAATTCAAAATAACTGGTTAAATTCAACATTATGATAGTGCTCTTGGAATGGGTATTAAAACTGTCAGTCATTTTATATAACAACTGAAATGAAATATTTTGTTGTGATACTTTTTTATTCATTTGGTAGCTATAATCACCCTGTCCTGGGAGTGAGCTCATGGTACCCTACGATGGACTGGCAGACTGGCATCCCTGCCTGAGCCCAGTGATTTCCAGGTTACCCTCCAGACCCCCCTTGTGGTTTCGATCAGCATAAGCAGATGTAAAACAAGATGCTTTGCTTTTGTTTATTTATTTGCTTACAAAAATACATCTCATATAGCATAAAACAGATTCGTATTTTACCAGTTCCGTCAGCACGAAAGTCCTGGGTTCAATCCCCAGGTGTGGTGGTCTGGGTCCTTTCTGTGTGGAGTCTACATGTGTTCCCCGTGTCTAAGTGGGTTTACTCCGGTTTCCTCCCATAGTCCAAAGACATGTCTTAGGCAGTGTTAATTTCGTTGACGAATGATTTTCATCATAGTTCTCGTCAATGACCCAGGAAAAAATGTACTGTGAAATTTGACAGTAGAACCATGAAGTGGCCAAATTACCATCAAAAATTCATAGTAGAACTGTGAACTTCATGGTCAAACTCTGAAAGTTCACATTAAAACTGTCAAGCAATTCACAGTTTTACTATGAAAATTCACAGCACATTTTTTCCTGGGGACCCTTTTCTTCTACGAGACGATGACTAAACTAAAATGAATGGAAAACGACAATAACTAGGACGAAATGAATGGACACTTTAGTCAAAGAATAAAAACGAGACAAATGTTTGGCAGAGACCACATCTAATCAGATCTGATTTAGTTGTGTGGAAGGTGGGGCTAAGTTAGGAAAAGATCCAATCATAACTTTAGCATATGTGGAAAGACAGGACAGGTTGGGCAGCGATCCAGTCAGTATACGTATATATAAAGTGGGGCAAAAAAGTGTTTAGTCAGCCACTGGTTGTGCAAATTCTCCTACTTAGAAAGATGAGAGAGGTCTGTAATTTTCATCATAGGTACACTTCAACTATGAGAGACAAAAAAAAATCACATTGTAGGATTTTTTAAAGAATTTAATTGTAAATTATGGTGTAAAAAGTATTTGGTCAATAACAAAAGTTCAACTCAATAATTTGTAACATGACCTTTGTTGGCAATGACAGAGGTCAAACGTTTCCTGTAAGTCTTCACCAGGTTTGCACACACTGTAGCTGGTATTTTGGCCCATTCCTCCATGCAGATCTCCTCTAGAGCAGTGATATTTTTGGGCTGTCGCTGGGCAACATGGACTTTCAACTCCCTCCCACAAATTTTTTATGGGGTTGGGGGTTGAGGTCTGGAGACTGGCTAGGCCACTCCAGGAGCTTGAAATGCTTTTTGCGGAGCCACTCCTTTGTGATGTGTTTGGGATCATTGTCATGCTGGAAGACCCAGCCACGTTCCATCTTCAATGTTCTCACTGATGGAAGGAGGTTTTGGCTTAAAATCTCACAATACATAGCCCCGTTCATTCTTCCCTGAACACGGATGAAAAAGCATGATGTTTCCACCCCCATGCTTCACAGTAGGTATGGTGTTCTTGGGATGTGACTCAGCATCCTTTTTTTTCCAGTTGAGTTTTTCCCAAAAAGTTCTATTTTGGCTTCATCTGACCACATGATGTTCTCCCAATGTTCTTCTGGATCATCCATATGCTCTCTGGCAAACTTCAGACGGGCCTGGACAAGTACTGGCTTAAGCAGGGGGACACTGGCACTACAGGATCTGAGTCCCTCTCGGCGTAGTGTGTTACTAAAGGTAGTCTTGTTACTTTGGTCCCAGCTCTCTGCAGGTCATTCATCAGGTCCCTCCATGTAGTTCTGGGATTTTTGCTCACCGTTCTCATGATCATTTTGACCCCACGGGATGAGATCTTGCGTGGAGCCCCAGATCAAGGGAGATTATCAATAGTCTTGTACGTCTTCCATTTTATTGTCTGACTGTTTGAGGCTGTGGACAGGTGTCTTTTATAGAGATAACGAGGTCAAACAGGTGCCATTAATACAGGTAACGAGTGGAGGACAGAAGAGCTTCTTAAAGAAGAAGTTACAGGTCTGTGAGAGCCAGAAATCTTGCTTGTTTGTGGGTGACCAAATACTTATTTTCCCCACCATGATTTACAATTAAGGTTTTTTTTAAATCCTACAATGTGATTTCCTGGATTTTTTTCTCATTTTGTCTTCTATAGTTGGAAGTGTAGCTATGATGTTGAAAATTAAGACCCTCTCTCATCTTTCTAAGTAGGAGAAACGTGGCACAATCAGGGGGCTGACCTAGACTCTAAAATACTTTTTTTGCCACACTGTGTGTGTATATATCTTTTATAGAAATAAAGAGATTATTAAAAAATAATATAGATATATATATATATATATATATATATATATATATATATATATATATATATATATATATATATATGTGTGTGTGTGTGTGTGTGTGTGTGTGTATATATGTGTATATATATATGTGTGTGTGATTAGCTTTGGATTAACCTTGTGTATCGATATACCCTTGTGTCTAAAATGGCTATTGATGCTGATAGCAAAGTTAAAAATACCAAACAACCAAATAAGTTTGACCAGATCCTAACTATTGACTATTGCCCTTTACCTCAAAAGCAATCTCCAGCCACATTCAGAGAATTCCTAGAAACCAAGGACATCATGCCCTTGGTCATTCTCTCCCTTTCTCTTTCTCTCCCAACTCACCATCATCTGGCAGCTCGTTTTCCTCTGCCTCTCGCTCCATGTTTTGACACCATCCCTCCATTCTCTCCACCTCAGTCTGCAGCAGGCGCAGGAAAAACTCTCCATCTCGGAGGCACGGTGAAGCACGTCCTGAGTCGGGCAGGCTGCGTGGGCCCTCGTGCCAGCTTGCCATTGCTCGATCTGAGTGAGAATGAGGAAGGGCCCTCAGCTCCAGGCCTGAAGGCTCAGTGGAGTAGGCACCATGGTAGTCACGGTAAGCCCACTGGCCCTGGGTGTGGACGGTCGAGCGATACTCAGCCTCAGGCTCTGAGGAGTGGCGCTGGAAGGAGCAGCCAAATTGCAGGCCCTTGTCTTGGGTAGGCACACTGAGGACCCCGAAACCTTCTGTCTCCAGATCGGCCTGCACACTCGCCGTCACGCTGTTGGACCGCTTGAAACGGGCTCGCCTGCAACGAGTCATTCATGTTAAAGGTACTCCAACTACTTAATATTTACCAATAGATTTGATATCTACAGTACTGTGCAAAAGTCTTAAGCCACCATTAGATTAGATGATTAGATATACCATTATTTTAGCAGTGGTATAGTGACCATATATAATCACTTCTCAGTCTCTTTATTGGGATACAATCAGAAAATACAAGAAATTTATATCTGGTATTTTTAAAAATGTGAAAAAATTTGGGGAAAAAAACCCTGCTTCTATAGGCTACAGCAAGTATTCAGTGTGATCTCCATTTACACTTGAGCAACAGCAGTGTCTGGCAGTTTTATCAAGATGCCAAGTTGATCCTTCTACAGTTCAAAGATGTTTGATCAGGAAAGGACTTTTTGGAAGGGTAGTAGCCAAGAAACCACTTTTTTGAAAGGGGAATATGCTAAAGCTCACAAAGATTGTAATGAAGGTCAGTGGAAAAATCCCCAAAAAAAGACTGACAAATCAAATTTGAGTCCAATCATCGACAATATGTTATATATGGTCATTATACCATTGCTAAAACAACAAATCTAATGGTGGCCTAAGACTTTTGCCCAGTAACGTATGTAATTGTTCTTACAGGGTTATATTACAATCAGTCTTATATTAAGTTCCTTCCTTAGGATTTGATAATGAAAATGATAAGCTTTGATGAAAGGATTTAAACTGAAGAGCATATTACATTTTTAAAAACACACAAAAATGGAAGCATTTTCACTAGTGGGCTCAGACTTTTGGCCCTCACTGTACATATTATTAAGACTTGGGATGAACAACAGCACAAATATAATAAAGTCCAAAGGACAGAGCCCAATAACTAAGATGCTTATTAATCAGCTATGGAATGTCTGCAAGAGTAGGTGACATAAGAGCTTGAAAAATGCTTAAAAATGGGTTTCATAATAGTTTTAGACAGTCTTTTGAATTTGGTATCTGTAAAAGTCTAATCTGTGTATCACGCCATCGATTTTTAAGGAGTATTCATTTGTTTTTTGACAGCATAATCAGTTTCACCACAGAAAAACATATGGTGGCACAACCACAAATTATAAGTACATCTGTTATAAATTCATTTATCACCACTGAACACACTTACATTAATAACTTTTGCTTCTCCACTGGACGATACATTAAAAAATACAATTAAAAAAGCAACATCCTGGACTTAAACTGGCCATGTAAAATTTTTCAGTTCAATTTTTCAGACTTTCAAAGCAAAAAGAGAAAATGAAGAATTGATTGTAAATCTTCGTAATTTAATTTCGTTCTCAATTGTTTATCCAGTTTTCAGTTTTTAATACTACAACCTAAATACACTGCTCAAAAAATTAAAGGGAACACTCAAATAATATATATATATATATATATATATATATATATATATATATATATATATATATATATATATATATATATATATGGCTAGAAGTTCAGATCACCACTCGTTTGACCGCTGTGACTTCCTACTTCTAGCACCGTGCTGAATTGTACCTACTTAAAGGTTTAAATTGTTTAAAAGGTTCTATTGTATTTCATCTGTTCTGGAAATTAGTGTATCTTCTTCAAGTGGACTCGTCCCCCTTGGTTGTGTGCAGCACAGCGAGGTATGTTATTCATTCAGGTTTATATTTCATCGTGCACATTATATTTTGGTTATATTGTTTTCCTTTTCAACAAACTTAACACTTTAATATGTTTGTGACAAGGTTTATTTTTTTATTAATAAAATAAAATTGTGAGAGGACTATTGACGACTGACATTCTTTCTTAGAAGTCCTTCTTCATGAGTTGGTTTGCCATCAGAATGTGTTAATTAATATATGATTTACATTGTTGCCCTTATTAACTTTAAGGCCAAGAAACTTTTTCCAAAATATGACAAACAACAAGATACTATCGTCCATGTTCCAGTAGTAAGCATACTGATTAAGGACACACGTCACAACAATTTAAACAAAGCAAAAAAAAAGCACCATCCATATTCAAATACATTTCTTTTCAGCAAAAAAAATTTAGTTTCAGTAAAAAAAAAATGGCTTTCTTTATCTGATATCTGTTGAGTCTGAACACTAAAATCAGATCGGTGTCTCTAAGACACTACTTCCAAGGAGACTGAGGGATGATTTCAAAGGACACCCATGTAGACAGGGGACCCTAGGAAACAAGCCAGTGTTGTGACAGGTCTACAAATACTGACACGTATCTCCATAAAGATTGAAACAAACCCATTATTAACATTAACAATTTCTTCTGAGAGCGTGTTCTCGAATTGCTTTCTTTTCAATTACGTCATATCGCTAAACTTAGAAATATCCTCTCTTTAATGATGCAGAGAAACTTGTTCATGCGTTTATAACCTCAAGGTTGGATTACTGTAACGCCTTACTTACTGGATGCCTCTAGTAAATCTATAAATAAAACTTCAGTTAGTTCCGAATGCAGCTGCCCGAGTGCTAACTCGAACTAGAAAATTTGAATCATATCACTCCTGTTCTATCATCACTGCACTGGTTACCAGTCAAATTCCGCATTGATTAACAAAAAAATACCTTCTTATAACTTATAAGCTCTACATGGCCTGGCCCCACATTATCTGAGTGAACTCTTAGAGTTTTTTACAATCCAACTCGTCTACTTCGTTTGCAGGATGCAGGACTTCTTTTTAGTCCCTAGAATTAAAAAAGTCACAGCAGGGGAAAGGCTTTCTTATACATGGCCCCCCAACTATGGAATAAAACTTCCCACTTTAGTTCGAGACTCAGACACTCTACAAATTTTTAAGTCTAGGCTAAAGACATACCTATTTAACAACAGGCTTTTGACTAGATTTAGACCAGGATGCATGGCTTGGGTCACTGGGGCCGGAGTCTGGAGTCATGTCTGGCCTGCCTGCCTTGTCTGTTAGCCGGGAGTGTCGAGTGGGTGTTCTGGCTGAACCTGGGCTTCGGTCCTCGTGATCCTGACTCGTGCATCCATGCCCTTAGAATAAGGTCAGAGTTGGGGGTTCATAGTCAAAAACGTCTTATGGTGATCAGAGACGTTGGGGCTGCTGTCTTCTGCCTCCCGTGGGGTTGCCAATGTCTCATGTGATCCCTCTTGGCTGTGTTTCCTACCAGTTCTCCTCTTTCTAGCTATGCTGCTATAGCTAATGCTGCCGCGGTTCTCATGCTACACATGGCATCAGTGATTGACATGGCATCAGTGATTGTTAATAGATACTGTGCTCTTAATCAATAACTAATTACATTTTTCTGTTTTCTCCTCCGAGCTGTGTTCTGGTGCCAGTTCCAGCCTCACACATGATGTTCATCCACTGTAGCTCCACTCAAGCTGCTTCCGTCATCAGCTCCAGCCCCACCATACCCCCCGGCCACTTAATGTCTATGTGCATACTTCACATTTTATTCGAACTTTGACTCCATGACTTTAGTTTCGCTCTTAGATTTATCACCTAACGCACATCTACACCGCCCAAGGAGGTTGGGTCCCTTTTTGAGTCTTGGTCCTCCCAAGGTTTCTTCCTATAACACTCAGGGAGTTTTTCCTTGCCACTGTTGCCCTAGGCTTGCTCAATTTGGGATTGGACGTAGTTATTAGGAGATAATCTAAACTTGTAAAGTTGCTTTGAGACAATGCTCCATTGTAAAAAGCGCTATATAAATAGATCTGACTTGACTTGACTTGACTTCTGCGTTTCCGTGACTGGTCCTGTCATATGACACAATTGACAATGAGGTCATCAGCCCCAACTGTGTGACATATGACATCTTTTTGCACAATCGCATAAGGCCTTATTGTACCTTCTCAGCACAGTCTGTACTATGCTAGGTGTGTACACTGTATGAGTGTGAATATTTTCCTCCGCACCTCCTGTACATCCTACACCTAGACTCACACCTCACACAACCTGATATACTTGTCAATCTACTCACCTCTGATTACAGTCACCTTCCGGAGGAGTGATAGAACAGAAAAAAAAAAAACCCAAAGAAAATGAGAACAGTTACCTCTTATCATCCTCCACTTGGACACCGATGGATTGCACCTCTCTCAGTGCTTTGCCCTCTGTATCTGAATCAGACAAAGTCTCAGAGCTGTCCACCTAGCGAAGACACACAAAGCAGACAACATACTCAAATTTTGTCAGTTTAGTAGGTACACTTATATTGTACATTAAGTACACTCATTGACCAAAAAAATTTCACCAAGAAGGAGTTGCTGGAATCAAATATAACTTTATATGTTCGAATGTAATGATTATATGTAAGGTGATTACAATATTAGAATGAAAGAATATGTTTATTTGGGAAAACTTCACAATTGAAGTTACCCTTCAATTTAGTTCTAGTTTACCCTATTAGGCTGCCTCTAGCCTGGATACAAGATGAGATGCGGTTGGGCATGGAGGCATACAGGTTATGTGTTATATGGTATCCTGTGGCACATTTGCCCACAGATGTTACAGCTGATCCTGTAGATCCGGCACACTTGAAGGTTGCCGAAGCTGGTTTCCCAGCTGGTCCCATAAAGGCTCGATTGGAGTTAAATGTGGCAACTGGGCAGGCCAAGGAATTGTTGCAATCTGGCACAGACATTCCTGGGAAACCCTTGATGTGTGGGGGTGACCATTATCCTGCTGAAAGATGCCAGTTTGAAGCCCTGCCATGAGACGCAACATATATGGCTACAGGATATCCTGTACAGTGCAGCTTGAAAGTTTGTGAACCTTTTAGAATTTTCTATATTTCTGCATAAATATGACCTAAAACATCATCAGATTTTCACACAAGTCCTAAAAGTAGATAAAGAGAAACCAGTCAAACAAATGACAAAAATATTATACTTGGTCATTTATTTATTGAGGAAAATGATCCAATATTACATATTAGTGAGTGGCAAAAATATGTGAACCTCTAGGGTTAGCAGTTAATTTGAAGGTGAAATTAGAGTCAGGTGTGTACAATCAATGGGATGACAATCAGGTGCGAGTGGGCACCCTGTTTTATTTAAAGAACAGGGATCTATCAAAGTCTGCTCTTCACAACATGTTTGGAAGTGTATCATGGCATGAACAAAGGAGATTTCTGAGGAGCTCAGAAAAAGAGTTGTTGATGCTCATCAGGCTGGAAAAGGTTACAAAACCATCTCTAAAGAGTCTGGACTCCACCAATCCACAATCAGACAGATTATGTACAAATGGAAGAAATTCAAGACCATTGTTACCCTCCTCAGGAGACGTTGACAAACAAAGATCACTCCAAGAGCAAGGTATGTAATAGTTGGCGAGGTCACAAAGGACCCCAGGGTAACTTCTAAGCAACTGAAGGCCTCTCTCACATTGGCTAATGTTAATGTTCATGAGTCCACCATCAGAAGAACACTGAACAACAATGGTGTGCATGGCAGGGTTGCAAGGAGAAAGCCACTGCTTTCCAAAAAGAACATTGCTGCTCGTCTGCAGTTTGCTAAAGATCACATGGACGAGCCAGAAGGCTATTGGAAGAATGTTTTGTGGACGGATGAAAAAAAAAAAGAGCTTTTTGGTTTAAAAGAAAACCATTACGCTTGGAGAAAGGAAAACAAGAAGATAAACATAAGAACCTTATCCCATCTGTCAAACTTGGTGGTGGTAGTATCATGGTTTGGGCCTGTTTTGCTGCATCTGGGCCAGAACGTCTTGCCATCATTGATGGAACAATGAATTCTGAATTATATCAGAAAATTCTAAAGGAAAATGTCAGGACGTCTGTCCATGAACTGAATCTCAAGAGAAGGTGGGTCATGCAGCAAGACAACAACCCTAAGCACACAAGTCGTTCTACTAAAGAATGGTTAAAGAAGAATAAAGTTAATGTTTTGGAATGGCCAAGTCAAATTCCTGACCTCCTAATCCAACGGAAATGTTGTGGAAGGACCTGAAGTGAGAAGTTAATGTGAGGAAACCCACCAACATCTCAGAGTTGACGCTGTTCTGTACGGAGGAATGGGCTAAAATTCCTCCAAGCCGGTGTGCAGGAAACGTTTAGTTGCAGTTATTGGTGCACAGGGGGGGTCACACCAGATACTGAAAGCAAAGGTTCACATATTTTTGCCACTCACTAATGTAATGTAATATTGGATAATTTTCCTTAATAAATAAATGACCAAGTATAATATTTTTTGTCTCATTTGTTTAACTGGGTTCTCTTTATCTACTTTTAGGACTTGTGTGAAAATCTGATGATGGTTTAGGTCATATTTATGCAGAAATATAAAAAATTCTAAAGGGTTCACAAACTTTCAAGCACCACTGTACATATTGCTTGGGGTGACCGGCTGTCACATGTGATGGCTCCACAGATCATCAGTGTCAATGCAGACCTGAGAATGATCCACCACCCAAATAGTACCAGATCTGTGAACAGAGTAAAGGGATCTAACAAAGTATGCAGAGAAACAGGTCGACTACATTCTGTAATTGTAGAACTTCAGAGTAATTAAAGAATAAGCAAAATATGGAACAGATGGACTACAGTTTCTAACTACAGAACTACAAAGTGCATCTATATGGTAAGTGGAGCTGATATAATGGACACTGAATGTAGAAGCAAGGATGTGTATGTCATAAAACAATCGGTAAATGACTTTATTACACAAACAAATGGCTATAACTTGCTTTATTCATAGCCTATCTTTATGATAGTCCATAAGGAACACTAATTATTGTTTTTGTGAAGAGTCACAAAGTATTTTCCAGTATCGAGACACCTGTAGTCTAATCAATGTCCACTTACAATTCAGTACACCTGATGCTATGAAATGGTTGAAATATAATCATAACAACATTCAGAAATAATGGTTTAGGCAAAAGCTATATTTACTTAGTTATTACCTTTTAATATATCTCCATGTAATGGAAAACTAATGATGCATAAGAGCAACATGAAAACCATAATTAAAGGCACAATGTGGAATGGGAGACAGTTGTCTATAAAAGACGTAACCATAACAACAATCACATAGCAGTAGTCTTTTGGGGGTTGGGCACTAAAGTTAAATAAGTTGATTTACTATTTTTATATACAGTAATTCAATTCTGAGTAGGACTTTTCTTTTTAATACAAAACACCAATACTGGTAAGCAGCCATAGTATGATGGTAATAATACTGAACCCAGAGCCAGTCAATAATGGTCTTGGAGCACAATTCAACCGAGTTGGACATCATGCTCAGACACAGTCACAGAAATAAAACAGGGTGACATAAAGATCGTCTATGATGCCTTTGATCAATGCACAATGACAAATAAGGATGGATTATTTTAAGGTCTCGCCCCCTCTCAGTGTTGAGTGTTGAAACTGACAGTTTTCATTTCAAGGCTTATTTTACGTCGGGTAGTGTCATGAAATAAATAATCAAATATATACAGTACGTATCGTACATATATAATTAAATAATTGCAAAACGTGATATACAGGTATGCACCTGTATATTAATGTTCATCCGCTCAACGTTTGTTTGCTGTAAAGTCCGAGATCTTAAGAATTATAATGGGAAACAAAAGTCTTAAATACATCTACTTCACATTGGAATGACAGAAATTTAGAATGCGTGAACACTTCCGACACCTACTGACAGAAAAGAGAATTGCAGTCTTCAAGGCAGAAAAAAGCATGGTAACATTCCTTTTTGTTTTCCTTTAATCTCTTTATTTACATTACATTTACAGCATTTAGCAGACGCCCTTAGCCAGAGCAACTTACAATTGATACAGTCTTACAATCCAAGCAACTGTGGGTTAAGGGCCTTGCTCAAGGACCCAACAGTGGCAGCTTGGCAGAGGTGGGATTTGAACCCTGGACCTTCTGGTCCATAGTCCAGTACCTTATCCGCTAGGCTACCACAGTCCACTACCACAAAAATATCTAAACTATTAAAAATACTGTATCTAAACTGATATGTGACCATCGTAATATATGTATGGCTTTAATTATGTACTTATCTATAATTATTTACTTAGTTTTGTCTGGAAAAAATCCTCAGAAAATGGACAACATCATAATTTCTGTCCTGGCCTTGCGTTTGAGATGCCCTGGATGCTTTTTGGACACGTGAACTCTAGAAAAGACTGCAGCATGATTATGAATTTTACTAAATACTTTAAAATAAATTTTCGCAGCTTGCACTTAGGGAGTTTTTCCTTGCCACTGTCGCCCTAGGCTTGTTCAATTTGGGATTGGATGTAGACATTAGGAGATAATCTAAACTTCTAAAGTTGCTTTGAGACAATGCTCCATTGTAAAAAGCGCTATATAAATAGATCTGACTTGACTAAGTGTTACCACAGCTGGTTGATAACCGCAGCATCAGCAAAGCGATCGCTCCTTGCTCACCTGTACAGCTATGGAGGGTCTCCACTTGCGCCCTTTGCCTTCCTGCCTCTGCTCTTCCATACTCTTGCCTGTCTTGCTTAGCATGATGCTGGTCTGAGGCAGCGAGGTGGATTTGCCCAAGCTGCCTCCTGCACGTTCCCTCTGTACCCTCGGCCCTTCCAGAAGGTTGTCAGCTGATGCACTGTGCTTGGGCCTTATGGATCCAGTTCCTCCTGGATATCCGGAATCCCTCATGGCTCGTCCATCCATGCTTACGCTCTCTGTGGAGATGCTGCTCTGTCTGATGCGAGCTGTCCCCCCAATCGGGTAGTAACCCCCTCTGGAGGTCTCTGTTAGATCAACAGAGTTACTGTGCTGTTTGGGCCGAATTAGTCCAGGCTGACTGGTGTTGTGGAAGTAGGAGTCCTGAGTGGATTCGGTGCTGCTCTGTGCTGTTACTGAGATAGTGGGCTTGGCCTTGCGTGGTGGAAGTGGAGGTGGGCCTTTCCTATATGGGAATACTGCAAGAATATCAGAGATATTAGGAATGTTATAAATATGAGTAATGTTCAGAGCATTTATTTAGCTCGAACTACAACTAAATATAGTGGTACCTCGGTTCCTGATCACTCGTCGAGTTCAGTTTTCAAAATTTGTCTTAGTTCTAGTCGTTTGTACTCATTGACCTTGCTTAAACTTGTATGAGTCGAGCCACTCTACTCGTTCCAGCTGGAACTCGATTCATGATTGACGATTCAGTACACAGCAATTCAGTGGTTCTGATTCACAATAGCTCTTGCTCAGTCAAGGTTTTCTTTATTTTTACATTTATAGTGCTGTATTCTTAGTGCAAATAAGTCCCCATGGGTCCAAAAATGGTTAGCACTTACAGCCAACCGAAAGGAAAACAACTGAATCTTCTTGTCTTTCAGGTTGAGCAGTTAGTATTAGCAGCTAATGCCCTGAGTTCACCGATAGAGTAAGTGTTTTGCTTTTACTTTTCACTTTCAATCCATTACTCAATAAATTACATACGATTTTTCAACACCTTATTATAAAATAAGCTTTGTGTTAATGATTTTGGCCATCTGTAGGTTAGTGTTAATAGCTCTGCTATAATACAGCAGAAATTATATTAAACTCATCAGTTCATGATACATTTAACTTGTGATGGATTTGTCTGAACATATCCCCATCATAAATCAGAGAGCACCTGTACAATACAACTCCATTAATGCATTATCCAGCCTTATCCAGAGCGACTTACAGTTGATACAGTCTTACAATCCAAGCAGTTGTGGGTTAAGGGCCTTGCTCAAGGACCCAACAGTGGCAGAGGTAGGACTTGAACCCTGGACCTTTTGGTCCATAGTCCAGTACCTTAACCGCTAGGCTACCACAGTCCCCCCCCAGTACCACTGTAATAGTCTGCTGCACTGTCTGTTAAACTTGTTTACATTGGTTTACAAGTGACTAACAACTGCAATTGAGCCAAGCAATTAAAGGTTAAGGGTCTTGCTCAATGGACCAACAGCGGCAGCTTGGCAGAGGTGGAAGCTGAACAATTAGTGTCTTAACCATTGAGCCAAAGCACACTGGGGGAAAATATCATTTTACACCATTATCCCTGTAAAATGTGTTATGCATATGAAATCGTCTAGGTTTTTCTTTCCAGCACACACTGACATATTGTTATATATATAAAACACACTATGTAAATGAAACAAATTAGTATCATTATAAATTACATAAACAGAACCATCTAAAATTTACAAAATCCCATTCATTGTTAAAAGATGGTTTAAAAAAATCATTCCAGCCCTGAAATGCTGCTGATCTGGAACTGAGAAGTGGTGACATCAAGGGTTTAGGGCAGCAGAATTTCTTTGCTATGCATGTTATTTTTATGACCTCTGTTAGAATGATATACACTCACTGGGCACTTTATTAGGTACACCTGTTGAACTGCTCGTTAACACAAATATCTAATCAGCCAATCACATAGCAGCAACTCAATACATTTAGGCATGTTTATCAATTATTACATCACTTATAATTTAAATACAGTGGTACCTCAGTTCTCGTTGTTAATTTCTTCCAGAAAACGAATCGAAAACGATGATTAAAATTTTTACCATAAAAATTAATGTAAATTGAATTAATTGTTACAGACTCCCAGAAAATTCACATTGTATAAGGCATTATATGCATTAATGGAGTTGTATTGTGGACTGTGGTGGCCTAGCGGTTAAGGTACTGGACTCTGGACCAGAAGGTCAAGGGTTCAAATCCCACATCTGCAAGACCCTTAACTCATGATTGCTTGGGTTGTAACACTGTATCAATTGTCAGTCGCTCTGGATAAGGGCGTCTGCTATAAGCTGTAAATGTAAATGTATTGTACAGGTGCTCCCTGATTTACAATGGTGATATGTTCCGACAAATTCATTATAAGTTAAATGTATCATGAGCTGATGAGTTTAATATAGTCTATTCTTTCTCACAGCTGAGCCAACCTTATAAACTTTATAAACAGCCGAGCTTCAAGCATTTACATTAACCTACAGCTGGTGAAAATCATTAACACAAAGCTTATTTTATAACAAAGTGTTGAAAATCTCATGTGATTTAGTGAGTAGTGGATTGAAAGTGAAAAGTAAAAGCAAAACACTTACTCTATTGGTGAACTCCGAGCACTAGCTTGGCTGCTAATGCAAACTTCAAATTGTATTCCGGAGGACTCAGTTGGCTGTAATTAATAACCATTTTAGGACCCATGTGGACTTATTTGCATACAGAATACAGTACAGTAGAAGTAAAAATAAAGACTAAACGATAAACACAGGGAAGATTGTGAATCTGAATCACTGAATCACTGTGTACTCAATCATAAATCATGAATCGTGCATTGAATTTTGGCTGAAACACGTTGCTCTGCTCGACTCAAGTTTAAGCAGGTGTGCCGAGTACAAGAGACAAATTTTTTACATGAGTTCCGAGGTGGTAGAGAGCTGAGGCACCACTGTATTGGAAAGAAAAAAATTCTGAGCTTGAATTCATTACTTACAGCACACCTACGGCAGGAATGTGAAGGAAACATTTCAATTGTGGAAATCCTTTGTAGGAGGAAATGGAAATTTAGTGCAAGCAGGCTCTCCTTTGTCACGTTTAACAAGATTAATCAAGGAAGGATGGGCTATATATTAAAGGAACTCCATTCTCTTTATCCATGATCATGAGACTGCGTACCATCTGTCAGAGCTGGCCACGTGGGACCATTCATCTGAACGGGTCCCATCAGATCGATACACTTGCAAATACTGACAAAAAAAAGCTCTGATGCATGAATACTGATATAAAATAAAGGCCCAGTGTGTTATCCAAAGAGTTTAAAATCCTATTATCAGTAGGTTTACAGACTTCAGCTATGGTGTGTTTGCGCCGATGTGTGTGTGTGTGTGTGTGTGTCTGGTGGGTGTAGAGATAGATGCTTTTGACACTTCATGGGGGCTTTAATAAGGCTCAAGTGAGATTTTCTGCTTTAAGCTAGGCGAGTAGAGCATAGTAAAGGCTGCCGCCACACATACACACATAACAGCTTGCTCATACATAAGCAGGAGAGAGATGGAGAAGAGAGAGAATGAATTTCCTCTCGATATCTAAAGCCTTAAGCTGATCTCCAGCAGTGGCTGGGTGGTGCATCCAAAAAGTCATTAAAATACTCAAGTAATCCCTGTTAGTGCATAGCGGCGAGAGCAGAGAACAAACAAAATCTATTTACACACACACTTTCCCTTGCACACAGACTTTCACATGTTCATACCGCCAAAGATATTCCTCACCTGCTCCACCTTTAACACTGCCTTGTGGACCAGACATGGAGAAGACGGACAGGCAGTCGTCGTCTTGAGAGCAACCGGCTTGGATGGCACGGACGTAGCTATGGCTGCGTGTACGGAAGCATCCGGGCAGATCCAAAGCCTCCACAGCCTGAGACTCCATCTCTCCAAACATGCTGTCACACACTGAGTCGAACTGGCGGTTCAGCGTGTCCCCCAGCTGTCCACACACAGACACGTATCTACTGTGTCTTAAACGTACATGACTATTCACTGGACTTAGGTTTAGTTAATATTAGGTTTAGTTAACCTAAACAACCCCATACATTGCAACTGAACTTCATAATAGTTTTCCATTCTGGAAGCTGAGTACATTCACAGTTTTCTGTAGTGGAAGTTGCATTTACAGTACTGTGCAAAAGTCTTAGGCCACCATTAGATGTTGTTTTAACAATGGAATAATGATTATACGTTACATATTGTTGACAACTTGACCCAAAAAATTCAAAATATTTTGTCACTCTGTAATACTCTTTTCCACTTATCTTCATTCCAATCTTTGTGAGCTGTAGCATATTTTAGCCTTTCATCCTGTTCCCCTTCTGAAAGTGGTGTCTTGGTTGCTACCCTTCCAAAAAGACCAATTCTGATCAAGCATCTTCGGACGGTAGGGTCAACTTGGCAATATACTATTGCTAAAACAATGGTATATCTAACCTGATGGTGTCCTAGGACTTTTGCACAGTACTGTATAAACAGCCTAGAGTTTGGTCACCTCTGGTCAAATTAAATAGGTTTTGCTTGTTCTCATTTAAACTAAAAAGTAAACTGGTTTCTCCACATGATCTTTAGCAAACTGCAGACGGGTAGCAATAGTCTTTTTGAGGAGCAGTGGCTTTCTCCTTGCAACCCTGCCATACGCATCATTGTTGTTCAGTGTTCTCCAAATGGAGAACTCATGTATGTTTATCATTAATTAGCTCTTTCTTTCTCCCTACAGGATTTACTCCAGCCTTGCTCCCCCTCTCTAGGATAGCTTTGATGTCACCCAGCTCCTATAAAAGGACAAAGGCCCCCTGTTCCATCATCAGTCTCCAATCAAGGTGAGTATACAGCTGTATTAGTCCTTCACAATGTCAAACAGTTGTGGTGATGTGTCCTGGCCACTGACATCTTTACAAGAAACAACTTTCATGGGCTTCGGTTCTGTTTGTGAGAGTTTGCATGTCCTCCCTGTGCCCACATGGGTTTGCGTGGGTGCTCTGGTTAACAGTCCACAGACATGCATTAGATTAACTGATTATGCTGGCTTGGTGATTGAAACTGCAACTGTTATAATATAACTCATACATGGCCCCCCAACTATGGAATAAACTTCCCACTATCGTTCGAAATTCAGACACCCTCCAAAGTTTTAAGTCTAGGCTAAAGACATACCTATTTACGCAGGCTTTTGACTAGATTTAGACCAGGTTGCATGGTTTGGGTTGCTGGGGCCGGAGTCTGGAGTCATGTCTGGCCTGCCTGCCTTGTCCGCTAGCCGGGAGTGTCGAGTGGGCGGTCCTGGCTGAACTAGGCTTCGAAGTCCTCGTGATCTTGACTCGTGCATCCTTGCCTTAGAATAAGGGCAGAGCTGGGGGTTCATAGTCAAAGAGTCTTATGGTGATCAGAGACGTTTGGGTTGCTGTCTTCTGCCGCTCGTGGGGTTGCCAATGATGTCTCATGTGATCCCTCTTGGCTGTGTTTCCTACCAGTTCTCCTCTTTTCAAGCTTTCTAGCTATGCTGCTATAGTTAATGCTGCCGGGGTCTCATGCTACACTTGGCATCAGTGATTGACATGGCATCAGTGATTGTTATTAAACACTGTGCTCTTAATCAATAACTAATTACATTTTCTGTTTTCTCTCCGAGCTGTGTTCCGGCAGTTCCGGCCCTACACATGATGTACATCTGATGGAGCTCCACTGTGCATAATTCCATTTTATTCGACCATGACTCCATGACTTTAGTTTCGCTCTTAGATTTATCATCATACCCCGGCCACTTAATGTCGATGTGCATACTTCACATTCTATTCAAATTTGACTCCATGACTTTAGTTTCGCTCTTAGATTTATCATCTACGCCGCCCAAGGAGGTTGGGTCCCTTTTTGAGTCTTGGTCCTCCCAAGGTTTCTTCCTAGAACTAGGGAGTTTTTCCTTGCCACTGTCGCCCTAGGCTTGCTCAATTTGAGATTGGACGTAGTTATTAGGAGATAATCTAAACCTGTAAAGTTGCTTTGAGACAATGCTCCATTGTAAAAAGTGCTATATAAATAAATCTGACTTGACTTGACTTGACTTATAATGTTAAATGAAGATCATTCCCATTGCCAATATATTCATACACAACATATTTCTGTATTATATCTGTATTAAAGCAATGTTGAAATCAAACTTTTGCTTCTTGAAGTAGCTCAAGGTTGATTTTGATGTATGTTATGGATCATTGCCTTTTTAAAGCCAGTTTCCATTGACAATATCTCTTTCTTGCACAGCATATGTTCAGATACATGATCATAGGCCAAATCCACAAGACAGTAATGGTGCAAAATGAGCAGAAATATGTTATATTTCAGTTTACTCCTTGCAGCGAATGTGTTAACGTCATTAGAGAATCAACAAAACATTTGACCTGGGGTGTCCAAACTTTTGCCTAAGGCTGTAGCTGTAGAACAGGAATTTGAAGTAGAAAACAAAGGCACGCTTTATTAACTTCCACCCACCAGCCTGAGAAAAGAGAATAACGGAGCACAGATCATTTGTCATGCTTTTCACAAGTAATGAATGACCATGAACCCGGACAGTGGAAGCAGAAGTGAAATGGTATGAGAGAATCAGGGCTTAGCCTTTGTGTTAAACCTCTTCTGGTGGAACGTTATATAAAATGCCTGACAGATGTGCATAATCAGCCAGCAGTAATGAGACTTTTATTATTCATTGACTAGGTGAAACATTACTGACTGGAACTATTTGATGTGTGAGAGAATGTATTACCTGTGAGCTGGTCAGGGAGCGGGTGTAGCTGCGAGAGCGAGGGTGGATTTTCGACGTGGTGCGGCTGTTGGAGTACGGATCTGTACACTGTTTACATGAGTATCTGTGGGAATAAAAGGAATTCAATTACCGGTAACAGGCTTGACTACATGCTTTTCTGAAACATTTACCCAGATTAAAGAAAAACATTGGCATTTAATCTCTAAAGCACGGGCCATTACCATGAACAATTTGTTCTGCATGTTTCCCTGTACTAACTGTCCAGTTACCACATTTGTTTTTCTGTCATTGTGAGGGTGTTGAGGATTTGTTGGACACATGTGCCTTTGTGGCTGCGGGGGCCACACATTTTTGTACCCATATAATTATTTACATCTTATATATTTGTATGTCTAATTGTGGTGATGTCACTTGTTCAGACTAAGTCTCTTTAAGACCTGATTTTGCAGGTGCGTCTCAGCCTAACTGAGAAGGTACAAAATGTTCTTTGGTCTTGAAAGTGTTCACCAGTTTTGCGAAGTGTAGGTACGTGTGTGCGTAAGATTTTTTATACAGAGACTTGCTGTAAACTCCAGTAACTTGGGTTATTTCACATGTTCATGTGTATAAATAGTATCTGGTACTTAATCATTTGTAATTTGATTAATAAGCAAATTTATTCCAAGTGATCCTTTTTTTCTATAAGTGCATATGATGAATAACTATATTTTTGACGTTAAAGTGTTAGTTTAAAGCTTTTACATGGTCACAGAGATTAATCATGGTCTGGATTTAATATAATTATGTAAGAATTGAATACAATTTATATGTAGAAATTAGAGATTTGATGCTAAAACTAAAATCTGGGCTAAAGGTCGAAAAATCTGGGCTAAAGGTTATGATGACTCCAGAGGAGGGAGAAAAGGGTGAAGATAAGGGTGTAGCCAAGGGAGGAGATATTCTAATAATTAGGAAGAACCATGACATAATGTTTTAACCTGAACTGTATATAAGGACCAGAGACCTGTCGCTCTCTGGCTTCTTCGCACCGCTGCTACGGTGTGCGGTTGTCCTTTATTGCTTGCAATAAAAATGAGTGTGATTTTTGATTAAGTGAGCAGAATGTATTCTGTCAAAACAAAACACGACAAGGGCTTTCCAATGACACAGTATTACTGTTGCTAAATTGTAATACTACTCAACCTAACCCTAACCTCAACTTCAGTAACCTAATCCTTTGGTAGTACGTTGCAGTTTTTATAGATGTAGAAGTGACAAATGTCAGATCTTTCTACTCTTGTGAGGACATTTGGTCCTCACAGTGATATATAAACTTGGCCCTAACACACATACACATAAGCAAGTCATCAATCTTTGTAACACAAACTATATGAAATTTGTCATTCTCCGTACAGAACAGCTTCAACTCTGGGATGTTGGTGGGTTTCCTCACATTAGCTGCTCGCTTCAGGTCCTTCCACAACATATCGATTGGACTAAGGTCAGGACTTTGACTTGGCCATTCCAAAACATTAACTTTATTCTTCTTTAACCATTCTTTGGTAGAACGGCTTGTGTGCTTAGGGTCGTTGTCTTGCTGCATGACCCACCTTCTCTTGAGATTCAGTTCATGTGCAGATGTCCTGACACTGTCCTTAAGAATTCTCTGATATAATTCAGAATTCAGTGTTCCATCAATGATGGCAAGCCGTCCTGGCCCAGATGCAGCAAAACAGGCCCAAACCATGATACTACCACCACCATGTTTCATAGATTGGATAAGGTTCTTATGCTGGAATGCAGTGTTTTCCTTTCTCCAAACATTTTCTTTTAAACCAAAAAGTTCTATTTTGCTCTCATCCATTCACAAAACATTCTTCCAATAGCCTTCTGGTTTGTTCAATAATTTTCTCATGCTTGTGTTGCCAGATCCTCTGGCCATCTTTGCTCCTCCACATCCTGTTTAAAATCACATCATTATGTAGTTTTATGTACCTCAATAGTGGCCCTAAATAGCCCCATCCCACATTTTTGGAGTGTGTTACCTGAAATGTAAGAATGGATGTTTATTAACAAATAAAATGTAGTTGACCAGAAAAAATTGGGTTCATACTGTCTGAAATTAAATACAAGTCAGTGTAAGATACACTGCTTTTTCCCCATTTCCATGCTGTCCCAATATTTTCTGATTTGGGGTTGTATCTCATTTTTTGAAATAAAGAAACAGCACTGTAGCAAGATGGAAGCTAGAAGGGAGGCAATATTGACATACTTCTGGGAAGAAAATTTGACTTGAGAGAAAAAATATTGATATTTAATCATGAGTACATGTATTTCCTGTGAAGAGATGGAGAACTGGAGAACAACCATTAAGGAGGTCAACATCCCCCCACCCCTGCGTCACCGTGTAATTGATGGCAAAAGGTTCAGGCTATGTCACAGCATGTTCCTTTTTAACACTGCAAACAAGCATTGGTGTTTGCTGAAATGGGTAGGAAAAAATGCATGTTAACCTAAAGAAACTCAGCATCAGCAATGAGGACCTAGAGAAATCTGAGTCTCTCATGGATCTTCCTAAGCTTCAACATCACATTATTGCAGCTCTTAATCCACAAAGGTTTGGTTTTAAAACCACTTTTTAAATAATTGAATTGTTTTCATGCTGAATGTAGCTTTTCCTGTGCAGAGCAAAAATCATCCAGTCTCATTCACACCAAGTAATTAGTGGCAGTTAGTATCGACAAATTAAATCTCTCTCTGTTTTACCTGAAGAAAGATCAATGCTTGTTCATATGAGGTGGAAACATTGAGCGAACAATGTGACAGATCTGAGAACCATGCTCCAATCCCAGGTCTACCCACTTACCCACTGTGCAGTAGGTAAACCACCATTTCTTCAGGGACTACAGCAAACCGAAGCTTTTGTAAGTCAATTCGTTCTGGCGCAAACCTTGGAGACTTTACTGTGACTACACTCTGTGCGATCAGGTACCCTCTCACGTTGCTGTCATTCTCAAATGGCTTACTTTTATACTTGCCCAAACCTAGCCTATTTAATAAAGTAAAGAAACAGACGTGCAAGCAGTGTAATTCAGTAACATTTTCTTCATCTCTGTGCTCTGTCGTTTTGTCCCTACTTTGTTCCTTCTATTCCCCCTCTGTTCTCCAGGTACGATGTGAATGGTACCACGGAGTACAAGATCCTTATACAGATCAGTGTACCTTTTATTCTTCCCTTAAGAGGAACAGTGACACTGTCCTAATGTTCCTACATCGCTACAGGTACATCAGAGCCTGTACTACCCGACTAAGGAACATTTTCTACCCTCAAGCAATAAACCTCCTTAATCAGACCTCAGGAACCTCACCCTCTCAACAATCTGCAACCTCTAGTGACTCACAGGCATGCCATTACACACACACTACCACATTCCGAGTGCATTTCAATGGAATGATTCATATTTGCCCATTATTGCATCATTCAATGTGTATATATGTAAAAATGTATGTTATGCTTGGTGTAATATATATTATACCCTAGTGCACACTCACTAACAACATTTGAAGCTGCTACATGGTCGATGACATTGCAACTGCCTCTGTTTGTCATCGTAAGTTATACTAACTCATGCCACATTGCATTGGAACTCTTGAATCAACAGACACTACCATCCAGAACTGCAAGTTCTAGCCATGCTCCTATCGACGGATGTTTGACTACCTCTAATTGATATATATCATATTTATCACTGCATTGCACATATTCTGCCCCACACATGATGTTCACGTGCTTCAGTTTCACTCAAGCTGTTTCTGTCATCAGCTCCAGCCCCACCATACCTGGGCCACACCAGAGGGCAGTAACTCTCTCCCTCCTCCAGTTGGCTGGGGACGAAGTGCCACCAAGGACTTGGACTCAGACTCCTGCTTAGACTCAAGATCCTAGAGTGACTCTGTGTATCAGACTACAAAATGCCAATATACATATTTTACATTTTATTTGAACTATAACTCCAAGACTTATTAGTTTAGATACATTAGTTTCATTCTTACATTTATCATCTACGCCACCCAAGGAGGTTGGGTCGCTTTTTGAGTCTTGGTCCTCCCAAGGTTTCTTCCTCATAACACTTAGGGAGTTTTTCCTTGCCACTGTCGCCCCTAGGCTTGCTCAATTTGGGATTGGACGTAGATATTAGGAGATAATGTAAAGTTGTAAAGTTGTAAGAAGTGTAAGAAGTGTATATAAATAAATCTGACTTGACTTGGCAAAGGAGGAGTCTGAGGTGGGAATCGAACAGAGGATCTCTGGAGCTGTGAGGCTACTGCACTTATGTGATTATTTTTATAGGCATATCTGATGATTTTTAATTGCCATATTGATGTATATGGTCATTATACCATGGCTAACACAGCATCTCTAATGGTGGCCTAAGACTTTTCACAGTACTGTATATGAAAAGGTTTACTGTCAAAAAATTCTCCAAAGGCCATTATTTAATTTCTGATCTGAAAAATGTCTAAACGTATTTTTATAGGCTTATCTGATTAATCTTTTAGACATATTAAAGAAGCTTGATCAGGAATGTTTTTTGGAAAGGTAGCACCAAAGAAACCACTTATTTTGGAAGGGGAACAGGGTGAAAAGGCTAAGATATCCTAAAGCTCACAAAGATTGCAATGAAGATCAGTGGAGAAGTGTATCCTGGAGTGACAAATCCAAGTTTGAAATTTTTGGGCCCAGTCATCGACAATATGTTTTACTATATATGGTCATTATACCTTTGCTAAAACGTCAACTCTAATGGTGGCCCACGTTTGCTGGAAAAAAAATGGCCATTATTTAATTTGTGAGCTGAAATATATCTACATTTATTTCTATAGGCATATATTATGAGTTTTTAGAGACATATTGACTGGAAATTTAGATGTCCTCCCCAGTGCTGCCTCTGAAGGAGCACAGCATGAATTAAAGTATTTTCTTGAGAGATGAAATCACCAAGTCTGTCTTAAGTTACTTTGCAGATCTAGAGAAACAGACCAAATACAGCTGGTAACCTTGCTTTATAGCCAATTTGGTTTTGGTTTGGGATTCTCAGCCATGTGCCCTAGAGCACCAAGAGGTTGCAGGTTTTATTCCCGGCACAGTCTAGATCAGGTGATTTAAATGATTAGTTCAGTTTCATACAGAGGAGAGAAACTAATCAGTGAAATCAACTGGTCCAGACTACAGTTGGAATAAAAACCTGAAGTCTTCTGACCCTCCATGGCACTTGATTGTGAACCATTGGTTTACACCATATTTCATACAATTATATTAAAATAACAAGTGTACTGGATCCTCTAATCCTTAAACTGATTAAACTGTAATAAGGTAGCAACTAAAAGAGACTGATCAGGCTGACAGTTAATGCCTACAGTATGCGTTTAAATTCTCTTCATTACTATTACAATGAAAAGTTCTGGAGAGAACCTATATTCATGGATTTGCAACAGTAAGTTGTTTAGAAAACTTATTTAAATATGTTGTAGTATTTAGAAACCATGCCATATTTCTATATGCCCAGTGTAAAATGTGCTGATTTTCATAAAGAGTAGTAAAATACTGGGGTTTGATTAGAAGTATGAACAAGAGTGTTTCGTTGTAGCTCATTATCTTCCATGATTAAAAATAAAAACACATTCAATATTGTGCAAAAGTCTTAGGACACCATTAGATTAGACATACCATTTTTTGCATTGGTATAATAACCATATGTAATTATTTCTTAGTGTCTTTACTAGAATACAACCAGAAAATATAGTATGCATTTAAAAACTAAAGAAAAAAAACCCCCTCAGCTTCTGTAGGCTACAATGGCAAGTACTTAGTGACCTCCCCTTACACTTAAGCAATAGCAGCATCTGGCAGCTTCATCGGGAGGCCACGTTGACCCTTCTACAGTCCTAAGAAGCTTGATCAGGAATGTTTTTTGGAAGGATAGCAGATAAGAAACCATTTTATCGAAGGAGAACAGGGTGAAAAAGGTAAGATATTCTAAAGCACACAAGAATGGATTGAAGATTTGTAGAAAAGAGCATTACACAGCGACAAATCCAGATTTGATTCTGGGTTTCAATCGTCAGCCATATGTTATATATGGTCATGATATCATTGTTAAAACAACTCTAATGGTGGTCTAAGACTTTTGCATAGTACTGTATGTCCACATTTGCTGTCAAAATAACCTCAAAAAGGTCATTATTTAATTTCTGAGCTAAAATGTCTAAATTCCATTATTTTGGATTCATTTGAACTATTTCTGTCTGTGATGTCTAAGTGGGTTCATATTGTAGACAAGCTCCAGTGCTCTGTTATTGTTGTGAACACGTCCCAAACAAACACATACAGTATAATGATGTCAAACTCGAAACTCGGATTCGAAACTGAATCGATTCATTTGCAGCTCAGTGTTTCGAAACGTTGCTTCAAACTCCCGTAGCGAAATGAAAGTCACGTGACGCTGTTTAGAAACGTTTCAAATTATTTCCCGCGTTTCGGTATTCCAGCATAAGGAAGTGCAAGCAGCTGATCTGAGTTCATAATGTTTTTACCCAGAATGCTTCAAATTGGGTTTCGGAAAATCTTTTCACTGATCCTAGAACTGTGATTAGTGCCAACATGACACGTTCCATCATTGCCACGCGCTCACAACCAAAAGAGATGCGAAGCAACGTAGCTATTTTCTGTGGAAAATATAACACATTTTTCTCTATCGTCTTATTATTTTGCAAATTACATAATTTATACAATGTAGGGATCTCGAAAAAGACCAAGGTCTGCTGTTTGGGATCATTTTGAACTCGTTTAAGACAAACAGGTAAAGAGACAGATGCTACTGTTAGACCATTGATTGGACACTAGATGTCCCTGTGGTGCGATGATTCGAACGGTTCACAAGTTCGAATCTTTTTCCGACTCATTTGTTTCATTTGCTTCGCGCTCTCAAAAGCCGCACTTATGCCATTGCTAAACACAGACACTATTTACAGATACAGGTATTAATAAAATAATGTTAAGTTTATCTATCAGCTAATATTGGCCAGTAACTTCTCTCATCAGCTATTAGGGCAGCAATATTATTTGAACTGGTAGTTGTACACTCCATCTCATTCTCCCCTTAGTAACCTTCTCTCCTAGTGCCTATATAGTATAAGGTATATATTATGTTCAACGTTACAGGAACATAAGCTATATCTTCTTAATGGTAGGAGCATTCATACATTTATTTAACATTGTTTTTGTTTTCTAGGCTTGTAAAGCTCCCCCCTCCCAGGACAACCATGGATCCTTCCAGCTCCTAGAAGAAGGCATACACCTGAGGCCACTCACACCTATGAACAGCCAAGTGAGTGAAACCTGTTAGCATATTAGCATGCCCTTTAGCATACATTTATATATGCCCACAATGTCTTGATGTGGTTCTCCGTTTTGGCCATTGGACAGATCTCTGTCTTCATCAATCTCTCATAAAAGTACAGTTTCTTGTGCACAACTGGATTTTTAAAGAATGTATATCATCAGCCAGTGAAGACATGCAAATATGCTTAAACTGTTTAGCATTCCTAGGAGCTAATTTACTGGATACTGAGGAAACAGGTATGTACTGATAAAAGATTCATAAGGTATTTTGCTCCTGGCAAAATGAATGATTAACTTTGAGTGAACAGATTTCAAGATTGCTTATATTATGTTTTTTATTTATTTATTTATTTTAATATATTGGATGAATGAATAAATGTCATGGCTAACGCTTTTCTATCTCCTTGAGTTAAACCGAAACGTTCCTAGGCATACAAAATATTAAACTGATTGCCCTGATTTATGGAGATAACATTTTATGTCACATTACAAATGTTCCATTATCACAGAGTGCTTTTACTTTGTTGCTCCTATGTAGTTTTGTAAACTGAGGATCAGAGGTGAGAAGTTACAAAATGGTTAATGACTGTACTTTGCAGTTGTACAAACTTGTACTGTACTGTTCAATTTAAGTACATGTACCTGTGTATTTCTTTTATTTCATACTTTGACTTCTTTGTAATATAACCTCTATCATTTCTACTCGCTACATGTTCCAAACAGTTTTCTGAAATGGTTTAAGTATAATTTTAGAATTAAATAGCTTCTCCACTGGCATGTCTCTTGCCATGTTCAAATGAGTACAAATCCTAGTTAGAGTTAATTTGAGTTCACAAAATCTTATTTTATTGTATGTACGCAATATTACCTAATCTAGACTACATTATTCCTTCTCTATAGTGTGATTTAAGATACACAATCATGTTTTTCACTCTCAGTACTGTACAAAAGTCTTAGGCCACCATTAGATTAGATATATCATTGTTTAACATTGGTATAATGATCATATGTAATTGTTTCTTAGTGTCTTTATTAGAATACAACCAGGAAATACAGAACATTTATATGGAGTATTAAAACTGGAAAAAGAGCTTCTATAGTCTTCAGTAGCAACTAGTTGTTGTGGCCTACCCTTTCGCTTGAGCAATAGCAGCATCTGGTAGCTCCATCGGGGAGCCAAGTTGACCCTTATACAGTCCTTGATCAGGAATGGGTTATTGGAAGGGTACATTTACAGCATTTAGCAGACACCCCTATCCAGAGCGACTTACAATTAGTACAATCTTACAATCCAAGCAATTGTGGGTTAAGGGTCTTGCTCAAGGACCCAACAGTGGCAGCTTGGCAGAGATGGGATTTGATCATGTCCAGAGTCCAGTACTTTAATCGCTAGGCCACCACAGTTCAGGGTAGCAGCCACAAAACCACTTATCTGGAAGGGGCTAAGATATGTTAAAGCTCACAAAGATTGGAATGAAGATCAGTGGAAAATAGTAGTATGGAGTGCAGAATCCAATTTCAGATTTTTTTCTGTCCAATGTTATATGTGGTGATTATACCACTGCTGAAACAGCAACTCTAACGGTAGCCTAAACCTTTTGCACAGAACTGTATATGGCTTTAATTTCACCAAGTTTCTTCTCAATAATGCTCAACAAAGAAACTAAGAAAGAAAGAAACAGCGGTGGATATACTTTTTTTTACATTAAGTAAATTCACTATGGTTTGCTTTTATACTTGTGTAAAAATTAATAGGGCAATTTCTGAGTATTTGTTCCTTTACTTAAGTAAAGCATTGGTATACTTGCGAATAAGGCAGAGCAACTCACTTGGTGGTAGAGGAGCGCTGATCCATGCTGATGGAGCGACGTAAGGCCTCTCTCTGAGCAATGAGCGAGCGTTTCGGTGAGGTTTTGGGGCTGGTGTCGGAGTCTGCACTGTCATCATCGCCCATGGCCTTAATGTAGCTGCCGCTGCGCATGCGTCTGCATGGGATCTCTCCAAGAGTGTCTAACATGCCTCCCCCACCCCAGTCGTCTGGTGGAACCTACCATGAACACATCACAAACATTGTCATGTTTACAGTGTTAAAGCCCTAAGACCCAAGCTTTGAGTTTGTATACATTATTTATTTCTCTTAGCTACTGGTAGGACTAAGCATTGTTTTTGAACAGGAAGCAGTTTTGTGTCTGTAGGAACGGTCTGTTACACCAAACAGCCTGTCTGAAATGCTACAATTGAGGACAACAGGTCTTAAAATAAGTAGAATGAAGTATATAATGTAGAAGACCTACAATTTAGTGTCCTTACGTTGGACGCACATTATCTGTGATGAAATCGCATATCTAGAAATGTGTGCTCAGGTTTGGCACATAGTTTTAGACAAACCACTGTAGGGAGTTTGGTTTGGGTCCTGATGGTATCCTTTGTGTTGCAACAGCAAGCCCTACCCAGCCCTGCTCATCCAGGACGCTTGTCTATGCCCTGTGTTCTCCAGGGATGGGCACTGGAGAGTGCCAGCTTTGCTGAGTCGTAAAACATTTGATTAACAGTCCATCATCACATTAGCTTCTGTAATACCACTGACCCATGTGAGTTTGAAGGGTGATATTTTTTTCCCAAGTTTAGAACTAGAGCTACAATATTAATGTAGCTGAGAAATAATGGAAGTATTTTGGGTGAGAACTTTTCTTTTAGACCTTCTCCACAAACAGTATGCCAGTACTGATCCCATCGACTGTGACAAGCACCCATCTCTCTATCTATTTATATATCTATCCATCCGGTATTGCCAGTTCCCTACTGCAAAATCCATCCCGCTGAACTTGAACTTGTGGCATCACTTACTTGGAATACATGTCTGAGCTTGTATTTCCAGGTAAACACTGAGAAACCATTGACAAGGGTGAATGAGATGTATGCGACCAATGTATATGGGATTAGGTGGTATATGCAGTCAGATTTCCAAAGTATGTGGTCTTTCTGAACCTTAACTCACTGAAAATTTGATCTAAAAAATCTGGAAATGTGATATTAATATTGAAATCCACACTGTAGCTTAGCAGTTGTATGTGGCTTTCCATTCTTCTTCTCCATCCTCTCCATGTTGGTCAACAACTTAAAACTTTCACTTGTTCTGTGGGTCATTACGAGTTAATACATGAGGGTGAACAGAGCAGAAAGCCTCACACAATGCATAGATGACAGCCAGGAGCACCATTCAGAAAGTACCCAGTGCTAAAATATTAAATTTATAGAACTTACTGGAACATGGTAGGAATCTTCCATTGAGAAACAATGGAAACGACTCCCACTATCTGAATATTCGTTATGCTGTTTTCCAGAACAAGGTGCATGATAGTGGGACTTGGATTATGATGGGTTATCCTTGGATTATGATGGATTCGACTTTAAAGCCTGGGATTAGCACAGTGGGCTTGTTTGTTTATTGTGATTTTCAATTTAGGATACCACAGTTATTTACAGTGGGACAAAAAAGTATTTGACCTCGTTATCTGTATAAAAGAAACCTGTCCACAGATAACGAGGTCAAACAGGTGCCATTAATACAGGTAACGAGTGGAGGACAGAAGAACTTCTTAAAGAAGTTGTTACAGGTCTGTGAGAGCCATAAATCCTGTTTGTGGGTGACCAAATACTTATTTTCCACCATGATTTCCAATTCAATTCTTTAAATTCTACAATGTGATTTCCTGGATTTTTTTTTCTCATTTTGTGTCTCATAGTTGAAGTGTACCTATGATGAAAATTACAGACCTCTCTCATCTTTCTAAGTCGGAGAACTTGCACAATCAGCGGCTGACTAAATACTTTTTTACCCCACTGGATATTAGTAGTTATTAAAATTATTTTGATTGCAGGGGACTAAGCTTTTTTTTTTAAAGCTAACATATACAAAAAATGTGCATTGTTTTGCATTGTTTACACTTCAGGAAAACAAAAGGAATATCTTTTATCGACTGCAAACTCGATCCCGAGAGAATTGAATCATGAACTCGGTAGCGTGACCCAAATCATGAGCAAAGTGTATTGCTGTATGAACTTTCGGGTGTGGACCTCCTTTCCAGCTTCAGGTATTTCAATAGACAAGTGTAGATTAGTTCACAATAACCTCTTTTCCTTCAATATGGGTTTAGAGGCAATGCATCATGGGTTCTTCAATGACTTGTGTCAAACACAAATAGTCTCTCACACACATCTGTCTTTTATGGGTAGTCACGGGGCACTTAAAGGTCATTGCTTTTCAGTGATGATTCATCTTGATCTCTGCATTCATGTACCATGCTCTGCCATTCCAGAAAATGGCTGATCCACTCAAGTCTCTTCTTTAGCCTCTTTGCCTTGTCCTTCATCTTCCATTTTGTCTGTATCCCTTGCCTTTATTCTGCTAGAGAAGGAGCAAGTTCATTATCAGAATATTCTGGCCACATTAATGATCAATCTCAGAACGCTGACTTATTACTCTCTCTTCTCTCCCTCATTTTTTGAGTCAAACACACTTTTCCACTCACTGTCATACTTCTTGCTTCATCTCTTATGCTCTTGTCCTGCCACATGCAGTGCCTCTGAACTTCTAACCGCCCATATGATGTGACTTCTAGACAGCAATCACACTGAGTATCTCATGAAGGGCCTATAGGGGCCTGAAAGAGCTGCATGAGCTCTTTTCCAGGACAAACTGCTGACTCCCATGTCTTAGTCTGCTTTAATCATCCAGAAATAAGCACATTTTAGAAGGTTGAGTTATATAATCACTATGTGATGTTCGTCAGTCCATTGCACACTGACATGTTATTCTGAGAGGTACCTTGAGAAAACGCAGAGACCTTGTGTCTCCACCAAAGCAGTATTCATTGGTGAGATGAAATCTGGAGTTGTCCATTGGACTACCTGCCACACCACCAGGAAGTCTGGGACATCTTGGTGAACAACAAGAGGTTACTGATCAGGTCTGGGTGATTAAGTTGCATGTTTCTGGCATATATACTTAATAAGCACTTTATTAGGAACAGTATATTAATACTGAGTATTAATACTCCCTTGCTCTCAATGTGGCCTACATTCCTCATGGCGTGGATACCTCAAGACATTGGAAACACTCCTTTGAGATTTTGCTCCATGTTGACATGACTGCATCACACAATTCCTATAGATTATTTGGTTGCACTTTCACGCTAAAATTTTCTCCATCTGTAACTTCAGCACTGACTCACTAGATTAATCCAAATGAGCTTCTAATACAATCAAAATATTAAAAGGTAAGTTTGGTATCCTTATGTCGAACCATGAGTTCCTGAAGTGAGATGAGTGCTTATTTTGAGATGGTGATAACTATGGTTTGTGTTACATTATTAATTGATAACTTCTATGTATATTTCTGCATGTTTTTTATGAATTTATAAAGTGGTACAGCACTTTATAGCATGTTGTGGTGCGTTATGGGATTTAGGATTTTGCTGCTAATAAACAGCACAATAAACAGTAAAATTTCTCAAGAGCAATTCCTGAGGGGGAAGCCAAAGTTGCTGTTCAACCAGTAATACAAAGAATGGCTTGTAGATGCCACACTACAAATGGGAGTAGATTTCCGAATAGTATGATGTGATCTAACAGAATCTTAATTGAGAACCCCATGAAGATGGTTTCAGTAGGAATTTGCACTGTAGTCATTGTGTTACTGGTCTAATCTCTGTCTGCTACATTAGCTTTGCAAGAACATTTTTGAGCTTCTAGTAGGCTACTTCAACAGCAGAAATAGTTCAGTGAATAACCAAATTAAATCAAACCTTGTTCTTCAGAAATATTTACTTATTGTAGCTGTCTTTTAAAAACAAGATATTGTTTGGTGGCATACAATTATGCCACCAAATGCAGGACAACCTAAATATGTACAATACTTTACAATTGATCAATTTTTAACAGTCTAAAATGTTTGGGTTTAAGTGATGATAGGCCGTGGACCAAACCATATTAAAGGGGCAGTGCAATCCTTAAACTTAAAAGCTATTTTTTCGGCATCTATAATTGGCACATTTACTTTCAATGCATATTTGTGTGTTTGGTTTAATTAACGTCGCTATCAGTATCAGTGGCCATTTCAGCGACACACAAGGTTACATCAAAGGTAGTCATATTTTGTACATGTACACTCCAGTCAATGTCAATTTAGTGTAATCAGTTAACCTAACATGTCTTTGGACTGTGGGAGGAAACGAGTACCTGGAGTAAACCCACGCAGGCACAGGGAGGATATGCAGACTCCACAAAGAAAAGAACCCAGGCCGCTCCACCCTGGTATTGAACCCAGGACCTTCTTGCTGTGAAGCGGCAAGTTCCGCAATCACACACTGCCTTTCATTATTATTAAAGCAATCATTGCTTTTCCCCAAGTACACCTAGCAGGCAAGGATGGTTGTGCTCGGCACTTGGGTCCAAACCCTGCAAACCATGTTCAGGTGATAAAGAACAACTTTACGACATTAATATATTCTTTCTTGGATGTACTTGTATGTTATATGTATCTTATGGCATGTTTCCACTATGTGGTACCTACTCAACTTGGCACAACTTGCCTCTACACGATTCTAAGTGGAGTAAGTAGTATGGATCATTACAGTACAGTCTCCTGTGATGTTGCCTTCTCTTATGCAGGTGAACATTCCAGCATCTTTAATACATCTTTATACAGACATTAATAGAAAAGCTCAGCTGTGGCTCAGTGATGGATGAGTAAAGGAACACGTGCAGCCATGGCTACCTACTGTTGCTGTAGAAACGCTCTGCCCCATCAGTAAAGGAGGTAGTTATAAGGGGAAAAGAAGCTTACAGAGACTTCTCAATTAGCCAATCAAAATTCTGTGAGCATGAGGGCTTGTGTTAATGTACATTTGGCTGTGTGTGGTATGTGCAGCTACACGTTTGTTGTGTGTATGCAGATAGTTTGGGTATAAGCATATATTGTAGCTGTGTGTGCATGGCGACAAATTCATCACCATAGCAACAATATAGTGTGTTGTTGGATTCTCAGCTCAGTAGTAACATTTACTGTAAGTACAGTGGTGCTTAAGTTTGTGAACCCTTTAGAATTTTCTATATTTCTGCATAAATATGACCTAAAACATCAGATTTTCACACAAATCTTAAAGTAGATAAAAAGAACCCATGAGACAAATATTATACTTGGTCATTTATTTATTGAGAAAAATAATCTAATTACATATTAGTGATTGGCAAAAGTATGTGAACCTTTGCTCCGTACAGAACAGCTTCAACTCTGGGATGTTGGTGGGTTTCCTCACATTAACTGCTCACTTCAGGTTCTTCCACATGTCGATTGGATTAAGGTCAGGACCACTCCAAAATATTAACTTTATTCTTCTTTAACCATTCTTTGGTAGTACGACTACTGTGCTTAGGGTTGTTGTCTTGCTGCATGACCCACCTTCTCTTGAGATTCAGTTCATGGACATGATGTTCTGATATTTTCCTTTAGAATTCTCGGATATAATTCAGAATTCATTGTTCCATCAATGATGGCAAGCCGTACTGGCCCAGATGCAGCAAAAAAAGGCCCAAACCATGATGCTACCACCACCAAGTTTCACAGATGGGATAAGGTTCTTATGCTGGAATGCAGTGCTTTCCTTTCTCCAAACATAACAGCTTTCTTTTAACCCAAAAAGTTCTATTTTGGTCTCATCCATCCACCAAACATTCCAACAGCCTTCTGGCTTTTCCACGTGATCTTTAGCAAACTGCAGATGAGCAGCAATGTTCTTTTTGGAGAGCAGTGACTTTCTCCTTGCAACCCTGCCATGCACACCATTGTTGTTCAGTGTTCTTCTGATGGTGGACTCATGAACATAAACATTAGCCAATGTGAGAGAGGCCTTCAGTTGCTTAGAAGTTACCCTGGGGTCCTTTGTGACCTCGCCAACGCGCCTTGCTCTTGGAGTGATCATTGTTGGTCGACCACTCCTGGGGGAGGGAAACAATGGTCTTGAATTTCCTCCATTTGTACAAGCTGTCTGACTGTGGATTGGTGGAGTCCAAACTCTTTGGGGTTGTTTTTTTTGTAACCTTTTCCAGCCTGATGAGCATCAACAACTCTTTTTTTAGGTCCTCAGAAATCTCCTTTGTTCGTGTCATAATACACTTTCACAAAGGTGTGTTGTGAAGAACAGACTTTGATAGATCCCTGTTCTTTAAATAAAATGGGGTGCCCACTCGCACCTGATTATCCCGTTGATTGAAAACACCGGACTCTAATTTCACCTTCATCTCTGTGACCACAAGAACAGCAACAGCAAGCCTTAAGTCATCAGGACGTTACCCATAGACATGCATACCTAGACGCCGCACTGGCTGCTTCGGCTCGCTGTTGCAATACTTAAACGTGTCCGCCATATAGGTCAAGGCAAGACTGGCTTGTAAACAAATACAAGCGAACAGAGGAGCTGTGTTTTTTATCTAGTTAAAATGCACAATAACTTAATTTTTCAACTGATTTTAATGAGTCATTTTTATATTCAAGGCTTTTGATCTACGTGGAGTACAAAGCATTTTTGACTCCAGTTATTTTGAATCTCGATAAATGATACTCATAGTCAATATACGGCATATTATTAATCTATGAATATAATAAGATGTAGTCTAAAAGAATATAATTAATAAAGTTTAACCCCTAGTTGGTATAGTATATTTAGTATAAATAGTATAACAGTAGTCAAATAAAGTATATAAAGTAGGTAAATCCAGCATGTGAAGCAGAAATTTGATGCCTCACATTTTACCAATCTAGTATACCAATATGGCAACGACGTTGACGCACGATCTAGCAGCCAATGCAAAGTCTAGTTATATCTATGATTTTACCGGGGCTTATGCCCTGAATGTTTTGAATATATTGTTTTTAACATTATATTTAGCATTATGTCTCATATTTAACATTAAAGTCTTTCTATACTTTTTAATGCAACACCCAGATTCAGCACGGCTTTCGTCTCTGTCAGGTGTTTGCTTGTGTCCGTGTTCGTGTGGAAGCAGTTCATAAGTAATGATGAACATTAGAGTCGACTCTTTCAGCTCCCAAACGGCTCTTCATTTTTTAACTTGCCTTTTATAATTCACTTCATTTTCAGTTACATTCGAACTTACTTCCCACTTTGAAAAATAGTGTTCTCGTTTCAAATACATCACGCAATAATGGCACGGAGATGAATAATCTAACAGCCTCAGCACACCGATTATAAATGCGGAAACGTAGGCAGGAAAAACAAGTTGATTATTTAACTGAACTATTTGGCGCCATCTATTGACAATTGTGTCAATAACAACATCCTTGTCTGAAGACCGCTGTGTTTTGACTGCTCCAGCGGTCCTTAAAGTAGGTAAATCCAGCATGTGAAGAAATTTGATGCCTCACATTTTAAATACCGACGCCATTTTTGAATATCGTGGCATCCCGGGATACCTTCATACCGTCCATGGCGTCCAACCCTAGCGTAGCCATTGTTTAAGTTTCATTTAAGTTCATGTTAGAATCATTCATTACAGACACAAGATTTTGTCAGCACACTAGTCATGGGTTAATTTAGAGTGACCAATAAACATAATGCATGTCTTTGGCATGTGGGACGAAAATGGAGTACCTGGAGTAAACCCATGCTGACACGGAGGACATGCAACTCCATGCCGGGATCGAAATTGGGAACCGTGCCGGCCCCATAGCAGCTGAAATGCTACGGTCACTGACTGTTTTACTACAAAGATAATCTATGTAAGAGTTTAATTGGAAGTTAATACTTTATTAAAGACATTTCTTTGACCATACTTTTTGTAAGCTAGTGTGTGTGGTAGGAGTGAATGTCTAACTCGTGACTGTGAGTACAAGGTCAGGGCACCTATTTAAATTAGCAACTGACTATGCATTTATGTATGAGTTACAAACTCTGTGTATTATGCAGTGGAAAACTGTGTTATCTAGTAAAAACTAGCCAGCATTAACGCCTTTGTGACGATGTTGAATGGTCACAGGTTCCCCTGATTTGTCTTGTGTACTGCGGCTGTTCATCAGGTGGTCATGCAGAATTTGAAAAAGTCAAAGTCAGATTGCCAGTTTGATACATCAGCTGTAATCCCTCTGAGTATTAACTTCTAAATATAATCACTGTATCAGTTCTAATTTGTGCTGAAGAGCTGTCACTCAGTCCAGATCAAATAACGTGTTTCTCAACACTGATTAATTCCTTTTGTCAGGAAGGTGAATCTGCAAGTCAATGAGAGGGGTGTGTGTGTTTGTGTTGGTCTCTGCATTAATATTCAAACAACTGGAGCCGAGCTGTGCGTGCTGACAATGACTCTAAGCACAACCATACTAAAATCATAGCAGGACTGTGAGATTGGCTATGGAAAAATCCTCCATTTTGGTGTTTTTAGCAGTAAATTATCATGCAAGTTGTAGATAACTGTGTGAGAATTCGTTTTGTTCATACTATCACCTTCAGAAATGCATTTCAAGTTTCCTAAATTGATTGAGAATCTGGCCAGTCTTTCAAAGGACGATTTTCATGATTAATTCGGTTACTTTGGTTATTAACGTCCTCATGAAGCAATGTTCAAAAAGGGATAATAAAGACTGTATGTTAACATTCCTTATACCATAATTCAATTAACAGATTTAAAGCCTCTACTGTCCCAGTATACAGAAGAAAAGTGGAAGGCCAACTGGAACACACAAGCAAATAAACTGAGCTCAGCCCCAAAATAGGCAACAGACCTAAAACATTGTAATAGAAAATGTGAAATTACTGTGTACGTGGCATCGGTGACAGGTATCAATCTAACAAAGATGTTTTTTGTATAAAAGTTGTTTTTCCTGTGTCCTGGTAACTCCTGTGACCTAGATGTTCTTTGCCTCCTACACATACCAACCTTGGGGCCCGGCTGTACAATTCTACAAAGCCCTGAACCACTCCACGCTCACCCCCCTTGTTTAAGATACATTATCTATACTTACCACGCCTTTGAACCAATTGTAAGTCGTAGCAGGGGACTACTCCCTCTTACAACCATGTAGAACTATGATCTTTTGTCGATAAACTTTAGATGAGTAACGATACAACCCTGGTCTGGTCTTTCCTCTCATTTCACTGGCCAGCTTGTTTCCAGTCTGAAGTGAGTGAGTTATATTCGCCGCTTTTCCACCACAATGTTTAGGCCACCAACAGGACCAAGTAACTTGCCCTAGATGGTGTATTGGACCCACGAGGCTGACATTCTTTTTTTGCTAAACGGTGAAGAACCTCCACAACGTGAAACGTTCCAAAGAACTATTACTATAAAGCATTTACTTACTGAATGCCCTAGGTACCACCCAGAAAAATGAAAAGTCTCAATACACAAACACACCATATTCAACCAAGGTAAAACAAGCAAAGTACTGAAATTCGTAACCATTACAAAACTAAAAGCCCATATTTAAGGACATGACAATAGAACAACCTACATGAAACATTATCCTCCCTGCCACGAAATGGCCTATGTGCTGAAATGATGTTAAAGTGGATCAACCAAACAACCTTAAGTCAATTACACAAATGCTGTTCAAATTTCCAAGCTGTTTGAAGGAAAATTGCCTCTCAACTCAGTAAACGCAGCCTCCCACAGACCTATGTTTGGTCACCAGTCATGTGCGGAGGGAAAAAAAAAAACAAATACAAGGTGATTTGTCAGTGTTTTGCTATGTTCAATAAGAAGTTGTAGTTTTCTACATCTACAAAAGGGGTACTGCAGAAAAAGCTTTGGGAACCACTCTTATTAAATGGTGCTGTTTGTTACTATTTTTCTACAGTTCATTCTAATACTGTTTTAGTTGTTTTCTTTTTAATTGCATTATGTAAGAATAATAAAAAAAAAATCTACATCGAGAATAAAAAAAAATTGAAATAAATCAATATTTTTTCCTCCAATATGACCCAGCCCTACTAGCAAACTCAGCTGTCAAACTACTAAAAACACAAAAGTTAAAGGTTATAGCAACTAATCTGACTGGGAACTGTTGTTGAACCCAAATCTGATGTTTTCTGTCATTGTACTGCAATATAAAGGATCATCCCATGAAAGTTTTGCTTGCCAAGTTCATTAACATGGGCAGCCTGTGTTACAAATCCTTTGCTCAAAAAAGAAATCTGACAAACTACAGTGATTGCACCTTAAGAGTATTTTCTTATGTACCGTATTTTTGTTTCTCAAAAATCGACAGTGAGCCTTAAAATGCGGTGCGTCTAATGTATGAATTAATTCTGGTTGTGCTTTCTGACCTAGAACCGATTGTAGATGGTACACGGCGCTCATAAATCTGTCAAAATGTTTTAGCACGGTCTTGGTAAGTTATGAAGCTTACGGCAACCGTAGTGCGCAGCATCGCGGAGTAATACGGTATGTGCTTCAGCATTAGGGTACGTTTCATTCATTCATTTTCGAAGCGGATTTCAAACACAATGCTATCAGTCACGCAGTACAACATGGACATAGAGCAGCTGCGAGAGAATTCAGCATTAACGAATCAATGGTACGAAAGTGGAGGAAGCAAGAAGACGCCCTGCGCCAGGTAAAGACCAAACTGAGCTTCAGACGGAACTTAAGAGTTTTGTTTCATTTCATGCGCCTTATAACCCGGTGCGCTTTATGTATGAAAATATACCCGTTAGCAGCCGATCGTTGATATTGCGTCTTATAACCCGATGCGCTTTATAGCCCGAAAAATACGGTAAATGATATTTTTAAAGTTGCTCACACATACAAAGACCTACATGAAAGCTTACCTGTAGGTAGTGGAGATTTCTTTCCTTCAGCTTGGTTTCCACAGGCACTAAAGCCTTCTCATATCCTGATCCTGCTCCCCGAGATGCAGGGTATGCTTCTCTGGCTTGATTGACTGTCATGGCAGACCAGGTGCTCCTTTTCAGCGAGTGGCCACTGTCTCCAACTCTGGCCATTGTGTTACAGGCCATACACTCCCCCGGTGCAGGGCCTCTTCCCTTCTTCAGAGTCAGTTCCTGGATGGCTGCGTCCAGGGTCTCGTGACCTGGTGGGTATCCTCGTCCTGTTCCCTTAGCCCCATGAATTAGAAAGCTGCTGTCGCTGTCCAGGTTGTCATCGGAGCTCCACCAGCCAGCTGTCTTGTTGCGGTGCCGCGATGAGTGACGCGAGTCGTGGCGCGAATCCCCGCTCTTGCTGCGCTCTCGGCTTTTGCTGCGCCGGGCCGAGCGTGACTGATGAGTACCTGGATGGTGGTGCCCTGCGCCGTCCTCGCCTCCCCCGCGTTGGCCCCTCTCGCGATCGCGGTCTCTGCACCCGTTGAACTCGCGTTTGGAAGGCGTCTCAAGCGAATGGGACTTGGCGAAGAGGCGCTGGACGGAGTTCACCAGGTGGCGGATGCGGCTTGGACTCTCGCTGCGTTGCTCGCTGCTTGCTGAGCGCTGGTACTGCAGGGTGTGGAAGCCATCTGGGTGCACCGGCAGCTGCTTCTCAAACTGATCCAGCAGGTTAGGGGGGATGCGGTGCATCTTTGCGTGCCCGTGTGCATGCCTGTGCCCCTGGCCAGCTGAAGACAGACATTCCTCACAGTCAAAGGACTGCTGCTGCGGCGTATGGGAGCGTGGGAATGTGCCTCCTCCAGAAGGGGGCAGTGCCAGCGGCTCAGACGGCCCACCAGGCGGGTAATATGCATGGTCTGTGTGGCGCAGGTAATTGTGCGAGTCATCACAGTCCTCAGGCATGCAGTGACATGGCCCAGGTGCATGCTGCGACAGGGAGCGGCTCACCTGGTAGCCCTTCATACCTGGGCCATGGTGGGCCACCCGGGCCGAGAGCGGGCGCTGTGGGCGCGACAGGGCTGCGCCAGAGTCAACTGCGAATAAAGGGAGAGAAAGTAGCAGTTAGTCCATGTTTCCCACTATGTTAGGCATTTGTTTATTCACTTGGTATCTACCTTTGCACTGGTTCAAGCCTACATTTATTATTGGTGTTTTTTTAGCACATGGTGTTAAATTTAGTAAACAGGATGTTAGATATACAGCTGTGTGGTGTTTAATGTCCATTCAATCAATGTCCATCTGCTTTAATGGCTGATGGAGCTATGGTAATGTCCGTTCAAGAAGCCAGTTCGTTCAGTGTCATGTTTCACAGAACATGATGCAGATGTTAAACAGCACACCTGTACTGCAATCCAAAAACCTCAAATCTTTCATGCGAAAGAGATGATTCAGAGGGTCTGGAAGAAACTGGACAAAAATATTGCACTGACTTGCTGACATTCCTCCTGTTCTTTTCCAACACATTTTTCTTTCTGCACCAGTGAAGGTTCACTGCAATAACCAAGTCCACCTGTCACTGACACTATGCTGCTACTCTCTGGTACTTGCATCATTAGAGTACAAAATGTGTTTTTGAGTATCATCACTGAAACTGGACATACAGGGCAACACAATTCTCTGTTGTCCAGGGAAAAGTAGACCCAGTAAATACAATCTTATGTGTGTGTCGATTTTCTGTCGTCTTAATTTTTTCACATTTTGTCCTCACTTTTTTTTATTATCCAAATCACATGGAAGGACTGTTGTTATAATGCATTTAATACTATTAGTACTAATCCCAGTGAGTGCTCTAGCAGACCCAATGTGAGAATATACTTAGAAACAACTTTTTTCTCCAGTTTGAATGTTTCCTTGATGATATTTGGTGTTTCTAAACTGTCCCAGTGTGGGCATGTGCACTGCAGTGGCTTGGTACTGACTAGGTTGACTCACCACACAGTGGCATGGTTAGGGGATCATCCCCGGTTTCTGCAACACATACAGTGGGGCAAAAAAGTATTTAGTCAGCCACTGATTGTGCAAGTTCTCCTACTTAGAAAGACGAGAGAGGTCTGTAATTTTCATCATGGGTACACTTCAACTATGAGAGACAAAATGAGAAAGAAAAATCCAGGAAATCACATTGTAGGATTTTTAAAGAATTTAATTGTAAATTATGGTGGAAAATAAGTATTTGGTCAATAAAAAAAGTTCAACTCTATACTTGTTGGCAATGGCAGATGTCAAATGCTTCCTGTAAGTCTTCACCAGGTTTGCACACACTGTAGCTGGTCGTTTGGCCCATTCCTCCATGCAGGTCTCCTCTAGAGCAGTGATGTTTTGGGGCAACACGAACTTTCATCTCCCTCCACAAATTTTCTATGGGATTGAGGTCTGGAGACTGGCTAGGCCACTCCAGGACCTTGAAATTCTTTATAATGGAGCCAAAGTGGTGTGTTTGGGATCATTGTCATGCTGGAAGACCCAGCCACGTTCCATCTTCAATGCTCTGTGATGGAAGGAGGTTTTGGCTTAAAATCTCACGATACATGGCCCCGTTCATTCTTTCCTTAACACGAATCAGTCATCCTGTCCCCTTTGCAGAAAAACAGCCCCAAAGAATGGGGTTTTCACCCCCATGCTTCACCGTAGGCATGGCGCAACTCGGAATTGTTCTTTCTCCAAACAGGGCGAGTTGAGTTTTTACCAAAAAGTTCTATTTTGATTTCATCTGACCACATGATATTCTCCCAATCCTCTTCTGGATCATCCATATGCTCTCTGGCAACTTCAGACGGGCCTGTACATGTACTGGCTTAAGCAGGGGGACACACCTGGCACTGCAGGATCTGAGTCCCTCTCGGCGTAGTGTTACTGATGGTAACCTTGTTACTTTGGTCCCAGCTCTCTGCAGGTCATTCATCAGGTCCCTCTGTGTAATTCTGGGATTTTTGCTCACCGTTCTCATGATCGTTTTGACCCCACGGGATGAGGTCTTGTGTGGAGCCACAGATTGAGGGAGATTATCAATGGTATTGTATGTCTTCCATTTTCTTACAATTGCTCCCACAGTTGATTTATTTATACCAACCTGCTTGCCTTTTGTAGATTCACTCTTCCCAGCCTGGTTCTTCCTGGTCTTCTTCAATAGCTCTTTGGTCTTGGCCATGGTTGAGTTTGGAGTCTGACTGTTTGAGGCTGTGGACAGGTGTCTTTTATACAGATAACCAGTTCAAACAGATGCTCTTAATACAGGTAACGAGTGAAAGATAGAAGAGCTTCTTAAAGAAGCTACAGGTCTGTGAGAGCCAGAAATCTTGCTTGTTTGTGGGTGACCAAATACTTATTTTCCACCATGATTTACAATTAAATTCTTTACAAATCCTACAATGTGATTTCTTGGATTTTTTTCTCATTTTGTCTCTGATAGTTGAAGTGTACCTATGATGAAAATTACAGACACCTCTCATCTTTCTACGTAAGAGAACTTGCACAATCAGTGGCTGACTAGATACTTTTTTGCCTTATTGCACCATGTGTTTTCTGGGGATGGATGCCAGACTCCCAGGAAAGGTTGGAATAAATGTAAAAAATGTAGAAATTATTAAACTGAATACAGAACTTGAATAAGGAACTTCATGTTTATTTTTATTTGATAGAAGGTACACACCTTCTTTAAGTACTTCTTTAAGGGGAAAACTGCATGACATATCAAAATAAATGACCAATAGAGTGGCATTTATTTACCTGAATGACTTTAGCTCTAATTATTTTAACTTTTATTGCTTCATAAGCAGCCCCTGTTGTTCTGAGGTAAGAGCCAGCTGCTGGAAATAGCAGTTCCTGCAGTCCTGGGTTAGAGCCCTGGACTGGTCTTGCATATGAAGGCGGCGTGGGGCGAATATGGGACCTGGAAATTAATTCCAGGATAGGCTGTTAACTTCACACCCATATCCCTGGTCAGGATAATTGGGGCAGAAACATGAGTTGTATAATTTCATAATAAGAAACCCAAGATCATTTTTACCCATTATCTACTTTATACCAATCTCGACTTTACTATGGGAATCCAATAATACACATTAATACACATTCTGCAGAAGCTCTTTTTTGAATTTTAATCCAGCAGTACATAGATGGCTTCAACAAGAACCATATTTAGTTGGTTATGTGACTTAAATGTAATACTTGCTTTGCTATGGAGATCCATATGTCTGATAATGCATATCAACTGAGTAACACGGTCTACATGAGAAATATTGTAGTAGTAGAATTTTATTTCTTAACGCCTTTCAAGAAACTCAAGGTGCTTTACAGATAAAACAATAAGACAAAAATTCAATAAAACATGCATACAATAACAAAACAGATAAATAGACAAAAGTTAAAAAGCAATTCCAAACAGGTATGTTTTTAAGTGCTTCTTAAAATCTGAAAGGGACGTGCAGGTACAATGGGACTGAATTCCAGAGCTTGGGACCAACATCACTAAATGCTCCATGTGTTAATGATTTTGCCCAACTGTAGGCTAGTGTAATGTAATGTGGGTTAATGTCTTAAGCATGTTTAAGGTAGGCTATTCCGTATACGGTTCATCCAAACTCCTTGGTTTATGGTGCGTCCAACTTGCACTGGGTTTCCCAGACTATATCACCATTGTACATTGGGGATTTTATCATCCTGTACTGTTGGCTCTGAAATCATTTAGGAGAGCAGAGTGTGTTGATTGGCTAATATAGAACAGAACCCCTCCAACAACAACACAGTCCATGCTGCTTTTGTCATAATCTCGACAGTTGGGCAATCATATAAAGGAATAAAGTGATGGGACTGAGCTTTGCTCTTGATGTGCAGGTTTTCTGGTTCTCTTATGGTCTGAGAGATCTGGATGATGGCTGACAGAGTAAATACAGCACAGCCTGTTACTGCAGTCTGCTAGACAGCAACCGCTGTCCTGAGACAGCCTGGACATGTACAGAGCTCTTCTCATTATTAAGTGTGTCTAAGTGGGAAAGAGCAAGAGAAAGAGTAAGACAGGAAGTTGAACAGTCCCGTCACACCTGAGGGATGAATAACAGTGTCTGATGTGTATGTAATTTAGAAGAGGCTGCTGTCAGTCATTGTCTCTTAGCATTCTTTTAAGTGCCACTCGTCCACACTTCGCCTTGTCACATAGCATCATACCTTAGGTACTCACAGCCAAGAACGGAAAGGGAGATTATGTAGAGCGCAAAGGCATCAAAAGCTTCTCAAACGGTTCCTCGGCAAACATCCCCTGACACCCTCTGTTCTTCCTCTTCATGTGTCGCGCGCTCTCATCGTTTTCTAGATCCTTGCTCTGACCTACTTCTTTCAATCAGTTTATGAAGAAACCACTCTGTCTGACTGTTCTAGCATCTGCCTCTCTATTTCACCTCTAGAGTTTCTCTCTCCTACATGACGAAACTAAAATGCTGGCCTTACTCTCTGCTCTCGCCGAGCATATGCACAGCCTGGAGCTGCTTGCTGTCTTGCTCCACCTGAGCACAAGCAGCATATGGAGTGGTGCTTAGAAAGCGCACTCACACTAATACACATGAACACACCACATGTGCATCAAGCATCAACGGCTATAGGGATGGACATGCGAACCGAAAGTCTGTGTTAATAAGCAACAACTCGCATGATGAAGTGCAGGAACATTCAGGCTGACTGCAAGAAAGTCATACAGACCTACGCGTATGGGAACTTGTGGTACCAGGAAACTTCTGTGCTTTTTTCCCCATTGGCTGCTGGTTCATATCAAAGGTTTCAGCTTTAGTGCTTGACGATTTTTATTCAGTTTTAGTATCAACAGGATCGTCTTTATTCTGCTCTCATCTTCTACATATACAGTGGTGCTGAAGTTTGTCTATATTTCAGATTTATTTTTAACATTCACAATTATACAAAACACAATTGTGGTGAAATGTTTTTAATGATGTTCAGTAAATCATAGGTAAGGTAGTTAATATAAAAAATTAATATGAAACTAAAATAAAACAAGTACAGATTGATGGCGGAAAACTTGATTTATTTATTTTTTTTTATTTTAGCACAAGGTCTCAACATAACAAAAATGTGGAAAAAGTGGAAGACAAAAGTGGGGGGAAAAAGACAAACAATGGGCAAACCAGTCTGTGAGTTCCCCCCCAATGATGTCAAACTGGCAATCTCCAAATTTGACCAAAAAAAATATTGGACTGCTGCAAAACTCGGCGTGCAGATATGTGAATGATTACCGCAAGAGGACATAAGTGCTTCCCCCACTAGTGAAGGTGCCACCAAATGATCATCTATACTAGTGGTCTGTCCGGCTGTTCGGAGTCTTGTTTGATGAGTGGGAGTGCCCTCATGGAACCACTGTTCCCAACACCTCCTAACAGCTAGGTAGAAACAGGCTAGAAGGTGAACAATTCATTGTAATGACCATCCTGCTTCTCTCAGTCCAATGATGTCTTTCAGTGAGTCGTAGAGGCATGTGCAGCAGTCAACAATTTCTCAGAGGTACACTACCCAAAAGTAGCACCTTAGAGGCTTTTTATAGACAGAACCTGGAGTACTTTTATGCCCTCTTGTGGCAAGACCAGGTACCTACTCATAGCTCACCTGTAATAATTTAGATATCTGCCTGTGACGTAACTGCATGCCGAGTTTTGCAGCAATCCGACATTTCTGTCTGGTTGCTTTGTCTTTATTTTTTATGGTCAGTGAGTGTACATAAAATCAAATGGCAACCAGGATGGGACTCTCACAGCTTCAGCAAGCTCTATGAAGCTAACTTTTTCGTCAGAAGGAGGATGACAGCCTACCCCATGAATAAATGGGAACAGGTGGTTTACACCAGATGTCACATTGACATACCAGACTAACTCACCCGTATCTAGTAAGGGGTGTAGCTGCCCTGATCTGCACTTCATGGCAAGTATTACTATCAAACATGGTGCATCCCATGCATAAAAGAAAGACTACAGTTATCCATAGTCCTTACCAGAGTGGATATTTTAACAAGCTAAGAATCAGCACACGTTCCTCTCTGTAATGGACCTGAAAAAACAACTGTAGTGACCATATGGTCGATAGATGTAACTTCTCTTCAGGATGACCAATACCCTGCTCCCCTGTTAATTAAATGCTCCCCGCAACTGTTCCTGCCACGAAGATGGCCCAAGGGAAGTCGCAGCATAACACCCCAAAAACTAACATCACCTAACCTGAATATGACCTAAACCATCATCAGATTTTCACACAAGTCCTAGAAGTAGATAGAGAACCCAATTAAACAAATGAGACAAAACTATTTTACTTGTTCATTTATTTATTGAGGAAAATAAGCCAGCATTACATATCTGTGAGTGGCAAAAGTATGTGAACCTCTAGGATTAGTAGTCAGTTTGAAGGAGAAAGAGTCAAGTGTTTTTAATACTTGGGATGACAATCAGGTGTGAATGGGATCTTTGTTGTATCTAAAGAAAAGGGCTCTGATCATCATTCATTCACTTTCTTATCTGCTTGATCCTGGACAGGAACATCTGGAACATCTGCTTAGTTGCCAGAATGACACTAGACAGGGTGCCAATCCATTGTAGGGCTCACACACTATGGGTACTTCAGAGACACCAATTAACCTAAAATCCATGTATTTGGACTGTGGGAAGAAACTGGAGTATCCAGAGAACATTCTGATTCTGAGGACCTTAAAATACAAAATAAAAAAAGTTTCTGGAAAAGGCTACAATCACCTCTAGAGTATGGACTGTACCATTCCACAGTCAGCCAGATTGCATACTAGTTGTAGATATTGAAGAACATTTTACCATTCCCAGGGATGACTGGTAATCAAAGAATAGTAATAGTCCTCAAGGTCACAAAGATGAGGTTTATGTGAGAAGCGTCATGTCTGAAAAAAGGAAAATGCTGCATTCCAGTAGATGAACCTTATCCCCTTTATCTTGTAGTATCATCATTTGTGGCCTGTTTTGCTGCATCTGGGCCAGGACAGGTTGCCATCATCGATGGAAGAAAGATTTATGAATTATACCAGCAAATTCTAAAGGAAAATGTCTATACGCTCCCTGGTCTTATTCATTACGACCTCTTTTCCTTATCTTCATACTCTATTCATCTTCATGATATACACTGCAGACAAAAGTTTGTGGACACCCCTTTTCTTTGATGAGCTCTGCTTTTTCAGCAACACTCACTTGTAACACATTCATAATATAAAGTGTACATTCTCCATAGATAAAACTTGCTGTTTTCTCACTTTCACTATAATAATGACTCTCAATGTGACACATTTATAGGTTTCCCCTTCCAACAAGTCAGTTCGTCAACTTTCTGCCCTGCTCTCCTCATAGTCCATAGAGAATTGGTTTGGCAAGTTTGATTGAGAACTTGGCTGGCTTGCACAGAACATTAACCCCAATGTCTTCAGATGCCTTAAATGCACTTAAATGCCAAAAGTGAGCCAGGGTTTGTCCAATATCAGAATTCGACCTCACAATCATGTTCCAAAATCTAGTGGGAAACCATTTTAGAAGAGCAAAGGCTGCTGTAGCAGCAAAGATGGGAGGGACAAATTTTGGGTGTCCACAAACTATTGTCTATATAGTATATCTTGTAGAAAGAGTATACTGGAAAATTTTCCAATAAACTCTTTCTGCATCTGTTCTGACCTCTATGCTCTTCCTCCTGTTAATTTTTCCCCCCATACCTTTGCTACCTTGCTCTAAACTTCTGCCTTTATTTTCCAGTGTTTCTCATTCTGTATCTCTGCCACCTTTTTATATGTCTATACTCTTTCTTTGACTGGCAATCTACTTCTGTATCTTGTCACAAAACTCTAAGGATAGTAACAGAGCAACTATCCAAAAAGTCAACAAGAGTTGTCATTGACTCGAGTGCACAGTGCCATACTCGCTGTCTATCGCTATCTCTATACTCATATGTTCCATCACTATTCATACCGACAACTGTATGCGGCATTTAACAACCATCCTGTCAATGTCTTTCACTTTAACAACCGAGCTATTAAAAATTGTGATAAATTATAAAAGGAAATAAAATCCATTAACTCCAGACATTGCAGGCTGTAAACAGCAGGTCATCTCAACTGCTGCAAATCCACAAGCATCATGTACTTGTGCTCCTGTGCTGGCATGCTTGTTGGCTTTTGCACTAGAGACTATACTTGGTAGATGTGTTTAGAGACTTTTTTGTGCGAGTTACTCTTGACTGTATGCATGACTTTCTGCTGTTTTTGTAAATGCTGTTCATAAGTGTGTGCGCCTGCCCTATTATCGGTAGTACTCCTTTGTTAGTTCCTCCGATACCTGTATATTCTCTCTAACCTATAACTATATAAACTGTTTCACATTCAGTCGCTGAGTTTCTGTTTCTGTTTCATCTGGCTGGTCTTCCATGTTGTTCGTAATAATGTCTATCAGTGCATTTTGGCTTCTGTCAAACAAAAGTATCAGGTCCATCACACCATCCTCTTAAGTGTTACAGCTTTTCCATACATAGTTGTATTAATACATATTGTATTTCCTATAATTGTTGTGAATTTCCTTAAATTAAAAATATTTATTCAATGTTAACGAATGGGAAAAATGTAACTTTGAGATGAAGGCATGCAATTTTGCAGGATGAATTGGCTAATAATGGAATAGGGTGTTTGTGTGTGGCATTAGGGATGCTGTGTAGATGGTAGTGTTCCACTCGTTTTCAGCAGTATCTCTGACGCCTTTAGGTATCATTTACTCAGTTTTGTGAAAATACCCTTTATATTTACATTACAGTAGCATAAAAAGACTGAGGTAATGTGTGGTCAATGTCCATTTCGGTCAACATTTTGTTTCTTAGAACGTTAAACATTGTTAAACATCACATACACACACTTATACCTAGTCTTTTACATTTACCTCTCCATTCCTTGTCCTCTAACTCTTTACTCTGTTTGGATGCTACACCCTTTGTATCATATGCTAGATATCAACCATTTTGTGTTTGTTTGTCCATATCCAATAGTTTTAGTTTGAACCATGAAACAAGGTATATTCTCCACCACTGTACACAACAAATGTGGGATTTTATGGTTTGGATGTAATAATACTCTTTTTAGACTCTTAGGGCTCTCGGTTTGTGCTATATTTCTCTAGAAAATCATATTTTGACTTGACTTTCTTTTGATGACATTTTATGGCTGACTATTCTTGAAAAATGGCTTGAGAGATTATTATGTAACTTGTGCTCAGGGATGTGTGAAATGCTTTTCCAAATGTGCTTAATGAGTTTGTAATGAGACTGAAATACGCTTAGGGTTTTGCAACAACTGAGCTTTTGTTTATTGAGAAATGTGCCAGTGTGCAATAAATGTGTAAGGTGAATTGTGGCCCACTGTTCATTTGGCCATATAACCTCATTCCCTGAAGTTTACAGAACTACGTGCATGCATTTGTAGTGTGGGCTGTTCTGAAACTCACAACGGAGTCACTGAAACATTTGCAGCTAAGAGTGAGAGCCAATTCATAAGCTGTCAATCTAATTGTGTACAGTATATTAGTTGGGCAACTGTTATTTACACTGCTCAAAAAAAATGAAGCGAACACTCAAATAACACATCCTAGATCTGAATGAATGAAATATTCTCATTGAATACTTTGTTCTGCACAAAGTTGAATGTGCTGACAACAAAATCACACAAAAATCATCAATGAAAATGCACCAGCATGTGGTCTCACAAGGGGTCTGAGGATCTCATCTCGGTACCTAATGGCAGTCAGGCTACCTCTGGCGAGCACCTGGAGGGCTGTGTGGCCTTAGCCACTTGTGTGGGTTGTAGAGTCCGTCTCATGCTTCCGCAAGTGTGAAAGCACCACCAACATTCCAAAGTGACCAAAACATCAGCCAGAAAGCATAGGTACTGAGAAGTGGTCTGTGGTCCCCACCTGCAGAACCACTCCTTTATTGAGTGTGTCTTGCTAATTGCCAATAATTTCCACCTGTTGTCTATTCCATTTATTCTATCTACATATATATATATATATATATATATATATATATATATATATATATATATATATATATATATATATAATAAATATAAATAAATAAATAAAATATGTGTATGTATACACAGATCAGGCATAACATTATGACCACCTCATTGTCCATTTTATCAGTTTCATTTACCATAAAGAAGCACTTTGTACTTCAACAATTACAGACTGTAGTCCATCTGTTTCTTTACATACTTTGTCCTCTTTACTTTGCTCTTTACTCTCTCTCTCTCTCTCTCTCTCTCTCTCTCTCTCTCATGGTCAGGACCCCCACAGATCAGGTCCTATTTAGGTGTTGGATCATTCTCAGCACTGCACTCAAACGGACGTGGTGGTGGTAGTGTTGGTGTGTCTTGAGCTGGTATGAGTGGATCAGACACAGAAGTGCTGCTGGAGTTTTTAAACACCTCAGTGTCACTGATGGACAGAAAATTGTCCACCAGCACAGCATCCTGTGAGCAGTGATGAAGGATTAGAGGATGACTAACACACTGTGCAACAGCAGATGAGCTACTATCTCTGACTTTACATCTACAAGGTGGAGCAAGAAAATGATCCACCACCCAAATAGTACCTGATCTGTGGTAGTCCTGTGGGGGTCCTGACCATTAGAGTATAGAATAGAGTAAAAGATGAACAAAGCATGTAGAAAAACAGATGGACTACAGTCTGTAATTGTAGAACTACAAAGTGCTTCTATACGGTAAGTGGACAATAGATGAAGGGAAAAGGGCAGCAAATATATAAAATAATGTTCCGGTGCTGGGCACAGTGTTGGAGGGATATTACACAGAATACTTGTTGCAATTGAAGGATGGTAGAATAAATAATTATTGCACTAACAAAGAAAGCCAGCAGAGATGGCAGGCACTAGCCATGTAATATACATAGCCATTGTGCTTTTACAGCAGAAAGCTCAGTGGAATACAATCCAGGCTTGCTGTCAAGCAGCCTTTTACCATCACAATGCCATCTTACTCCCATAACCTACTGTACGAGCCTGTTAAAAACCATTCAACATGAATTTATCCTGATGTTCCCTACAATAACAGAATGGATTTAAAATCCATTTCTGAGTCAAATAATGTTGTCTCTTTCATTCCTGTTTTCAGCTCAATGCAATCTGCAGTTCAGCAGACACTATTTAGGATGTGTTGATTGCTACAATACGAAGGTGGAAGTGGGAGAAATAGGCTTTCTGCTCAGGTGACAATACTGACATAATTTGACTGCCTAAAGTGTGGAACTGTAAGGAATAGTGTCGAGATTTAAATTTTTAAAAGGCCAGAACATTCGTAGCACTCTTTTCTTTAGCACTCTGTATAAGGAGGAGGTTGGTAGTAACCATGAGCTCCTGCAGATAGCGTTGCACAAGAATGATCGGGCTACTGGAATCATAGATTGAGAAGTGTTTGCATTTGGGCATGCCAAAGGCCATAGTGTGAATGAAGTTGCTGAATATGTAGGTGAATCGACAAGTATAGTTATACAGGTGTACCAGCAGTGGCAAAAATCCCAGTCTACAGGAAGTTCTTGTCAGAATTGTGGCTGAAAGACGAAACTGATGGACAGGGACCACCGGTGTGTTTCAGTGCTCGTGAATAAAAGGAGGAGTGGAAAAGTGGAAGCAAAGCCATTTTTATTCATGAGCTTAATTAGAAGAAGGTAAAAGCACAATTTATATGAAATGCGAAAGCTAATCATGACTTCATGTCCTAAAAATGGGTTACTAAGCCACATTCAAGCTTTGCTGATCTTAACAATGGTGTGCCTCCACTACTGGTGCATTTCAGTAAGCCCTTTTCTTAGTTTATAATGAGAGAAGTATTAACATCAACATGCCCATGCTTTATATTGACATTTTCTGTTTGAGAAATTGAGCAAGATACTTTTAGAAGTGGTTGACTGAAGTAGCACTGGGAAAAAAAAAATAAAAATCCTGAAACCTAACTACATTAGAATCAAAATGTAGGTAAAGTGAGGGCTCCAAATATAGCAAGGCAGGAAAGCCAATCAGAAAGTCCTCAACACCTCAGTATTTTGATATTACTAAAAGTTCAAGGGTGACTCCAATATTCTGGAACAGGTTAGGAAGTTTTGAAAATAAATAATAAAATTACAGGCTCCCACTATGCAAATACAGAACCATTATCTGAAATGAGGTGCATTCAGATAGCCAGATTTTTACTGCAGTCTAACTCTATTAGGTCACTGTAGAGAACCTAATGCTGTTGAAACTCCTTTATTTAGGCCCCACCCTGAACTGCATATTACACTACTAAATCAATTGTGTAGAAATTTCAGCATGCAAACGTCATCATTACAGAAGACTCATTTTTAAAAATCGGAGCCAAGAGATGAAATATTCATATTGGATTTGTCTCAGGATGGGACTCTTGACTCCTTCCAGCAATTACCAGAGAAGTTTCCGCTTACTAGTTCACCATTTTTCAGCTACCCCGAGGGGCATGATTTCTGCAGAAAGCTGTGTACCACTTTCTCATTTACTCTGCTCCATTCTCCTCTAGACATACATTTTGAAATCCTCTCAAATCGCAGAGCTGCAGTATTTTATGTTCACTGAAAAATGTTTGCACTTACAACTCATGGAGATCCATTTCTGGGGCCACTTTTTTCCCTGTGTGGTCACTTTTGCGTCATAGTGAGAGTCTGATACTCAACTGGACATTGATCAGTCTTAGTATAGTGTGAAATTGTCAAATACATATGCACTATTCTGAAGTGAAACTGCTGTTTGAAGAAGATGCACTATATAGACAAAAGTTTGTGCACACTCCTTTTAAATAGTCAACTCATAATATCAAGCATACGTTTCTGGATTTTCCATAGACAAATGGTGACAGTAGAATGGGTTGTACTTATTACCCCAATGACTCTCAATATGACATTTGTATAGGTTTCCTCTTCCAACAAGTCAGTTCATCAACTTTGTCTTGCTGTTTTAAAACAAAGTCTATAAAGAACTGGTTTCCCAACTTTGATTGAGAACTTGGACGGCTTGCACAAAAGCTATACCTCGGTTCTCTCTTGAAAATGTACTGGAATGCTAAAAGTGAGCTAGAACTATGATCTATTGCATAATATCAATGTAATTTTTGAGGGGTGTCCACAAACCTTTGTCTGCATAGTGTCTCCCGTCAGTTAACAAAGAAAAAACACAACTGAGTCTGCTTTATCCATTTGTTGTCTGTCAATGTCTGCTGTGATGATGTCAAGTAGCCAATAGTGTGGTTGTCAGGTTTTTTTCTGAAAAATATGCTCTATGCATGACATCATACCATGATCTTTAAGCATAGCATTCTAAGCAGGGACAAGTATGTGGTCGGAAATTATAGATATTAGATATTAGTAGAGTATAGTTATCATTTGATTTGTGTTTGTGTATTTTCTTATTCATTAATTGGTAATTTGGCATCATGTCATATTTATAAATTTTTTTTAAACACTAAGCTGAACTTAAGCAAAATCTAAATTGGAACATACTTGTTACATTGTTTGACAAATGTGGAATATGTCAAGAACAATTATTTGTTGATACGCATTTCTTATTTTTTTGGAGTTAATCAACTTTAATTCCCAGTGTGTGATGGCGCCACAGTTTTCTTGTGAAATACCCTATATATCTACATTACAGTAGCATAAAAATACTATGTGACTACGATAATGTCCTGTCAACGAACATTTTGATCATTGGCCTGTTTCACAGAACGTAATGCAATTATTAAAAGCCACATACCTGTATTTTCATACTTTTTTTCGGTAAGCTTTTTTAAAAATCCATCTTTACCAGGCGTAGCAATAATTGTAGTGGGCAATGTATTTCAGTGCTTTCAGTGTTCTAGATATTTGAATATACATGATATAAGATACAAGATATACATGAATAGATTAATGTGCATGTTGTTGCTTGAATGATGTTCTTTGCATTGCAATAAATGTTTTCCTAAGAGATTTTAATATCCTAAGATAATTTTTTGTTTGGTTTTTTTGCTCATGTCTGGTGTGCAGAGATTTGCACTCTGATTAAAAGCTGCAAAAACTGTTGATCTGTACTCACTTAAGAATGCTTGCTTTATTTTCTCCAAGTATAGTTTTTCATATATACTTAAAATGGGACATTAAGAAGAACACATTTTCTACCTAGTTAAGCTAGGAGAGTCTTCAATCTATACTAACTATATAAAGATAGTGCCAAGTACAGGAGAAAATGATTTGTGTAAAACTCTTATTGAAGTCCTGCAGTGCGTCATTGGCGTTATACTACTGGGCAACTATAATAACAGAGGCTTTGGAAATAAACTTGTCATCTTATCTGGTCTATAATACTGATTAATATAGATCATGGTAAATCTGCTATCGTCTCTGACATTTGTTAGCATTCATGTACCGTATTTTTCGGACCATAAAGCGCACCGGATTATAAGATGCAATATCAACGATCGGCTGCTAACGGATCTATTTTCATACATAAAGCGCACCGGGTTAGAAGACGCATTAAGTGAAACCAAACTCTTAAGTTCTGTCTGAAGCTCAGTTTGGTCTTTACCTGGTGCAGGGCGTCTTCTTGCTTCCTCCACTTCCGTACCATGATTGCGTTAATGTTTGAATTCTCCCTCGCAGCTGCTCTATGTCCATGTTGTACTGCGTGACTGATAGCGTTGTGTTTTTGAAATCCCTTCGAAAATAAAATGAGGGATGCACGTACCCTAATGCTGAAGCACTACCGTATTACTCCGCTATGCTGCCGTCACATACTGGTGCTGAAGGCTTCGTAACTTATACCAAGACCGTGCTAAAACATTTTGACAGATTTATGAGCGCCGTGTACCATCTAAACAATCGGGTCTTGTCAAAGCACACCAGAATTAATTCATACATTGAGACGCACCGCATTTAAAGGCGCACTGTCGATTTTTGAGAAAGTTAAAGGATTTTAAGTGCGCCTTTATGGTCCGAAAAATACGGTAATGTGATGCTTCTTTTTTGGCCACAGACTGATATAATAAATTACTGATTGGGGTATTGCATTTCACAGAAAGTGCTGACTGGCTATCAGCATGAACAAGCGCCAGCTGTGCCATAGGCTATTTAAGTGAGTCAAACATTACGGATGATTCTGTGGAATATAAATTTAAAAGAAAGTGCAAGAGCAAGAACAGTTAAAGTAAACTTGGGAACACAATTAGAAGCCAATGTGTGGTTTAGTTTACAAAGTAGTTTAAGTTATATGGAGAAAATAGTTTAATTCAAGTTTAAGTGTAAAAGGCTAGACTTTTCGTGCTGAGCGAAAACAATGGGTATGCAAAAATGCTGTATGTTCTGTCAAACGTGTCATTGACTGAAATGGTTGTTGACCAGACATGACCATAGTCACAGTCTTGTATGCTACTGTAATGTAAATCTAAAGGGTATTATCACAATATCATGCAAAGGAAATGTAAATGTGTCAGAGATACCGACAAAACAAATAGATAATTTTACAGGTAGTGGGGGCACAAACAAAGCCGTACTACTTACAATAGCACAGGCAGGCTCACTTACAAAGACCATTTCCATCTTGATACAAATAAGCTGTGGAAACGAATGTGTACACACAAACACGAGTAACTTGAATATAAATCTCCAAACACATCAACCGAGTTAGAAGAGTCTCTAGTCCAAACATGAGCTAATGAGCAAGCAATCATGTGACCAGTAAGATCATTACTTACACACTTATAAATGTCGGACTCAAAAGAGTTAAGACAGATTTTTATTTCCTATTGTAACTGTGATAAGTCCTCGGTTGTTAAAGCGAATAGACGTTGATTGGATGGTCGTTAAATGGAGCTTACCTACCTCTGTGGTAACCTGGGTTCAAGCAGGATGAGGGACCTGGGATGGGAAAAGTGGGGTTCTCTTTATCTACCTTTAGGACTTGTGTGAAAATCTACATTAACCAAGAAAACCATGGTATCCAAAAACTCAAATTTTGACCCATATACACAATTAAATCATAAAGAAGTTCCTTCCTGTCCAGGACCTTCTCTAGCTCCTTGCCTGAACCCAAACCCCCACCATCCCATTACAATTCTCTCATTTTCCTCCCTGCTGAATTCATACCCAATTCATACTCAAGGTAGCATGGGGTGCAAGGAAAGAAACAAGACGGGGGGAAAATACACACATGCAATCACACCAGGGCACTTTAGAGAGACCATCTGACCTAATGCATGTTGGGAATGTGGGAGGAAACCATGCCTTAATCAAAACCACAACGCCATGCACGCACCAGTTTCATCATGTCTTTAACCTTCAAATATTAAATGCTCCTTTTCTCCTCTATCTTGGACAGGTAAAGGATATGATATGATTCCTCTCCGGCTTCGCAGAGATAAGCCCTCATCTCTTCCCCGCACCTTTTTCCAACGGCCCCAAACTCACACTGCAATCGAGGACAGGGAGATGAATGAACAGATAAATCCAAGAATGAACCCTAGGGAAAGACCTTCTTCAAAGTCTCTTTCTTCTATCTCTCCATGATGGGGCTATTTGAGCTTATTCCCCTGGTCATGTCATAAATGCCACTGTGGGGAAAGGGGGGATGTGCGGTTATCCACAGAAAGTTTAACGATATCTTTCTCAGAGTGTACGAGAAGCAAACGAACCAAGAACTGTCCAACGTAGCATAATTTGTGTTCATCTTGTAGATGCTTTAGATTACCCCTAAACTAAATAAAATTCAGCAAAACTAAAGAAAATCTGCTGTAGTACCCATCAAATATGTCCACCATTATATGACCACCATTATAAATTGTATGTATTATTTCCAAACCTCCTGGCTAGACCAGTTGTGTACGTATACATACCACCCCAAATCAGAAAGTTGGGGCAGTATGTAAAATGAAAGTTAAACGAAAAAAATCCAGCTTTGGGACAGGGCAATTTAAGGCTAGTAATGAAGTAAATATCTAAATGATGTGATTACAAACAGATGATGTCATCAGGTGGTAAACATGATTTGGCACAAAAGCAGTATCCCTGAATGGATGAGTCTTTGAGAAGCAAGATGGGCAGATGATCTCCAGTTTGTCAAGAAATGCATTAAAAATGTATTGAAATGTGTATAAACAATGTTCCTCAAGGAAAGATTGAAAGGGACTTACATATTTTGCTCTCTGTAGTGCGTAATATCATTTAAACAATTCAAGCAATCTGGAGGGGTTTCAGTGTTTAAAGTGCAAGGGCACAAGCTTAATCTGAACACTCATGAACCTCTGATTCCTCAGATGGCACTGCATCAAGAACCGTCATACATGGGCAAGGGATTACTTTATCAAACCTTTATCAAGCACTAGAATACAGTCACATTCACAAATGCCGCTATAAATTTTACAGGGCAAGAAAGAAGCCTTATGTTAACCATTTCCAGAAGTGGCATCAACTTCTCTGGGCTTAGATGCATCTGGGATGGACCATCACACAGAGGAAACATGTATTGTGATCAGACCAATCAGTATTCCAGATTATTTTTGGAAGACCAAAGATGAAAAGTACCATCCAGACTATTTTCAGTAACAAGTCCAGGCTCTGTCATAGTATGGGGTTGGGTCAGTGTCCTTGGCAAAGGTTATTTACACTTCTGTGATGGCAGCATTAATGCAGAAAAGTACACTGAGTTTTTAGAGTAACATTTTGCCTTCAAGACGACATCTTTTTTAGGGACGTCCATGCATTTTTGAAACCACATTCTGCAAACATACCATACGAATACCCATATTTGGATGTCATTTTTTGATGTCCACAAACTTTGGGCTATACAGCTTACCGGCACACTGCACACACCTCCATTACCTTGTTTGTGCGTGCTGAAAATGAACAGTGAATGCACCACAGTGTTGCAGAAACAACACAGTCAATTTTCTCTAGAGCAAAGTTGATTTTCCTTGACTTTAACTGCCTGCTAAAAGACTGCTGGCACTGTATCAGGTACATGCTAATTAATTAATTAACAAGCCTACCAATTACAGCCCTAGGTCAAAACATCGTATCATGTCATTGATCAGTCACTCTGCTAACTCCTATTCCTTTTGCATCTTAAATAATGCAAGGTGTAACGACTCGCTGACAGCGCTTGTGGGCTAAAAATAGTGTATAATATGTTAAAGGCTAGATGCAGTGTTGATCGTGGTAGTTTAGTTGCAGAGGCTGAGTAACAAAGTGCATTCTGTTTCTGTAGCTGGGGTTGTGTAGAGGAAAACAGTGGAAATGTATTAGAACTGACACAAAAAAGCAAATAATTTTACAGGCAATATACATAATGGTAGGAGGATACTTTGACAGGAGCTGTAAGTCATGGGCACTCTCTGCCTCATACAATGTTAAAAGGTCTAAAAATCCATATGTATTTGCTTTATTTTAATTACAAAAAAGGCCCCTCAATGCTCTGACCATCTTGCAATCTTTATTTCGCTCCTTCCAGAAGTCCACAGTGTGGGATGGAGGAGAATGGAGAGATTTATCTCCAGCAGACAGAAAATCAAACCAAGACCGTGAATGTGGAATGAGACAGACCAAGCCTATATTTTACACAAAATCTCCCCACTAGAGTACACATACATTTATTCTTACAATAAAACACTTAGGTAAGGGCTCCCACAACCTGAGCAGAATCCTTCATCTGAGAGAAATAACACATAGGAACTCTCTACAGCCTCTCTGTCAGGCATTTACAAGTTGGCTGATAACCTTCTGTTGGTTCGCAAGCAGGAGGGGCATGTCTTCAGAACTGAGAAATTTCAGCCATTCTAGTATTATGTACCCACTAGAAAATACAAGGATAACAGTGAATGGTTATTCGTTTTGTTACAAATGCCTTATGTAACAAAAACGTTCATATTTAAAGTCAAGTCATTGTTTGGATTGAGTTATTCAGGTATACCTGAGAGAGCTGTACAATTCTAGCCAGCAGATATCACTAAGGTGTGAGGTTCCAAGCTTTTAAAAACACCAAATCACTTTTCAAAGCAACCGGTTTGTTGTAAATGTGATGTTTTTGAAAAGGTATTCACAATACTTGGTTACAGGAAATTGAATTAGATTGCCTTGAGTTACATTGTACCTTGAAGCCTTTGTATTTTTTTTTTCTGAACTGAAACTTCAATGAAATATAAATGTTGGCAGATTCAATGTGATCTTCCAATATACAGAATACAGTGGTACATCGGTTCTCAGCCACCTCGGAACTTGTCGTATTCGGTTCTCGACCCATTTTGAAAAGGAAAAATGTCTCGGTTCTCGTTGTTTGCTTGGTACTTGGCGCACTTGCTTAAACTTGTATGAGTCGAGCCGTGTCTTGTTTCAGCCGAAACTTGATTCACTATTCATGATTCATGAGTCATGATTCAGTACACAGCCCTCAGAAGATTTCTTCTATTTTTATAGTGTTATTTCTTTATTTTTATATCTACAGTGCTGTATTCTTAGTGCAAATAAGTCTCAATGGATCCTAAAAAGGTTAGTTTAGATTTATTAGCATTTTAGCAGACGCCCTTATCCAGAGCGACTTACAATTGATACGGTCTTACAATCCAAGCAATTGTGGGTTAAGGGCCTTGCTCAAGGAACCAACAGTGGCAGCTTGGCAGAGGTGGGATTTGAACCCTGGACCTTTTGGTCCATAGTCCAGTACTTTAACCGCTAGGCTACCACAGTCCACCTGAAGCAAAACAAAAACTGAATGCTCCAGAACACAGGCTGCAGTTAGCTTAGCAGCTATGCTAGCACCCTGAGTTCACCAATAGAGTAAGTGTTTTGCTTTTACATTTCACTCTCAATTCATTACTCACTAAATTGCATGATATTTTTCAGCACTTTATTATAACATAGGCTTTGTGTTAATGATTTGGCCTACACTTACTTATTACTTATCGCAGTATCCTTTCTATATCTCTGCAAACAATCCTTAAACTCCAGTCCATGATTAATTTAACTTGTTGGAACATATCCTAATTGTAAATCATGCAGCACCTGTACAGTACAACTCCATTCATGCATATAATGCCTTATACAGTGTGGATTTTCTGGGGGTCTGGAGTGGATTCATTCGATTTACATTATTCCTTATGGTAAAAATTTGCTCAATACTCGTTTTCTTCGCAAGCCTTCTGGAACGAACTAACGCTGAGAACCGAGGTACCACTGTACATTCATGTAGATAAATGGTTTTGCTACTGGTAGAAATGTTTTTGAAGGAAATGGACTGGAATGCACTTGGAATACATTCTTTCTTTTTTGTCATTAATAATCTATGTACCAAGTAGTGTTTCCTGCTTTGATCTTGACTCTTACTGCACTGTGTCTTTGCTGTGCCTGCCTGGATATTGCCACCAATGTTTACACTGAGGGATTTTTGGATATTGGTTTGGATTAGTAAGCACTGATGTTTTAATTAAATGACCTCTGGATTCACCGTGCTGCTTTCATTCATGTACTGCGTTTTACAATTTGTCGAACCTGTGATATTTCACCCTGAAAGTCATGTCTTTGGGAACCATAAATGTACACTTGAGGGTAATATCAAGCGTGAGGGTAATATCAAATGAATTGTCTATGCTGCTGCTGGCACTGCTTGTAACAAACAGTCTCATGTGCTTACTGGTGACGTCGGTGGTGAGCACTTCTGGTTTATCCTGCAGACAACTTGGACTTGTTTATCTACTTTGAACTCTGGTTATTGAGTACAAATTTTTAGTCATTTACTGACAATCAGTATAAACATTTTAGCAGTTGTTAAAAAAAAAAAAAACTTCTCCTTTTGGTAAGGGGTGCATTATGTGCAGGTGCACAAAGATGATTTGTGTTCGATATTCTGATATACAGTTTATTGGATGACATTGACCTACTCTGCTGTCCTGTGACAAATCACAGATCCTAGGGGGAGAAAATTCAAGCTTATAATCCAGCCGGAAATATTGATGGCCCGAGTTTACACATGAAACTGAAAGTCAATGCCATTCATTGATTAAGTAGAGACGTTGCTTCTTGACTGGTAGGATGCTGAATGTTTACAGAGCCTGGGGCAGCCATAGAAGACCGGACCATATACTGTATGTGGAGATATTTTGACAATACCAAAACTTTAAATTCACTGACCCCACCTTAGGCCATGTTGGTTATTCATACACACAACCAAATTTAGGTACTTTATGGTTAAGATATTAAAACCTGGCTCTCCTGCTGTGAACATTTTAGCAAATGCCAAACAGTTGGGACTGCTCTCAGCAGGGTGCTCTTCTCCGTGTGCTTTCCAGAACAAACACACATTAAGCTCTGCTAAAGCGCTTTCGCTTTCTGATGAAAAACGGGATTGTCAAAAAGGTGTCGTTCATGCCTGAGAATGGTTTCTCCATATACTGTATTACAAGGTTCCGTTGGGTAATTTCACAAGTATGGGATCTGTTGGTTAGTGGCGTGAGACTAGATGCGCTGGAAAAGCTGTATGCTTGCATGGAGTGATAGTGTGTGTATTCATTGAGTATGTTTACACACACTTAATAATCTGATCATAGTCGGATTTCTGTAATTTACCAGTTATTCAAGTGGTCAGGTATACAGCGTACTTCGATCTACAAATCAGAGTAATCCTGGATTTTAGTTTAATAATTGGTTTTCTCAGTGCATGTATATCAATTACATGATTTCAGTTTTTTTTTTTTTTTGTTGTTTGGTGGTTGGCAGGTTCACCTATGTAGAAACTTTTCTTTGCATAGATCTGGTGTGGGGTTCTGTAGCAGGATCTGGCAACTTTGGAATTAAACGCAATATCCACTAAAAGGCTGTTGGACACCGGAGACACGGAGTGCTTTTACGTGCACTTAATAATCCGATAACTGCAGAAAATCAGATTTTGTCAGTGATCCTATGAACTAGTAGGCTATACATGCACTTGAGTAATCAGATAATGGGAAACCTCCGGGTTTACATGACTCGGGCAATAATCTGATTTACTGCCTTTATTGATTTGCAACCAGCCAGTAATCTTACAAAGGTGTGATGTAAACTTCAACTTTTAATATTAAGTAATCAATTTCATCATTTTATTGCTTATATATGCGCTTTAGAGTCTACAAACGGTTTTGGATAGTCATTTAGCGGGTGCTGTGTTTAATTCTAGGATTGCCAGATCCCACAATGCAGTCCTCCACCTGGTCTATGTAAATAAGTCCTAAAGATGCAAAATCTCTAGGAATAAGCAGACCTGGCAACCTTTTATTTTTTGGTAGCTGCTCTGCACACATGTGCAAGGTGCCTAATCTGATTATACAGTGGTGCTTAAATTTGTGAAACCTTCTATATTTCTGCATATATATGACCTAAAACATCATCGGATTTTCACAGAGGTCCTAAAAGTAGATAGAGAACCCAGTTAAACAAATGAGAATATACTTAGTCATTTATTTACTGAGGAAAATGATCCAATATTACATATTAGTGAGTGGCAAAAGTATGTGAACCTCTAGGATTAGCAGTTAAGTTGAAGGTGAAATTAGTCGGGTGTTTACAACCAATGTGATGACAATCAGGTGTGAGTGGGCACCCTGTTTTATTTAAAGTACAGGGATCTATCAAGGTGTGCTCTTCACAACACATGTTTGTGGAAGTGTATCATGGCACGAACAAAGGAGATTGCTGAGAGTTATTGATGCTCATCAGGCTGGAAAAGGTTACAAAACCATCTCTAAAGAGTTTGGACTCCACCCATCCACAGTCAGACAGATTGTGTACAAATGGAGGAAATTCAAGACTATTGTTATCCTCCCCAGGAGTGGTCGACCAACAAAGATCACTCCAAGAGCAAAGTGTGTAATAGTTGGTTTGGTCACAGAGGACCCCAGGGTAACTTTTAAGCAACTGAAGGCCTCTCTCACATTGGCTAATGTTAATGTTCATGAGTCCACCATCAGAAGAACACTGAACAACAATGATATGCATGGCAGGTTTGCAAGGACAAAGCCACTGCTCTCCAAAAAGCCTACCTATGTAATATTAAGGTTTGATGTTGACGTCACACATTTCTGTGAGTTTATTGGCTGATTGCAACGTAGAAATCCGATTATTGCCAGAGTCATGTAAACCCAGAGGTTTCCCATTATCTGACTACTCAAGTGCACGTATACTCGTTGATCAGATTCCTGACAAAATCAGGTTTTTTGCAGTTATCTCAGTAAGTGCATGTAAGCGCACTCACAGGAGAATATCATGGGAAGCGCTGCAACAGTGGCACACACACACATGTTTTAACCTTGTGATTTAACGGAAACTAGATAGAAAGATACGGATGCAAGTCAGGGTCTCTGTGTCAAAACTGATACTGCAGTTTACTAGAAGGATGCCTTGAGATGATCAGGCAAGCTCATGTGTGAACAGAACCGAATACAGGTATGCTGTTTAATGTTCATCCAGTCAACATCCATTCACTTTCACTGTCTTTTAACTCCAGAATTTGCACAGCCATAAACAGCTGGCCACCTCAACAGCCAATCAACACTGTAGATCCATGAGCAGAGGCGTGTTTAAGATCGTGTTTAAGAGCATATTTATTGTGAATTTCCACAAAAAAAGGTTTAGCATGTGTATAACAGTTTAAACCTTGGACATGATGGTGTCAGGGATGCTGAGTAGAGTTCCACTTGTGTTTTCAGTGATGCATTTACGTATCGATTACACACACTTTCCTGCAGGTGATCAAGGTCATGCGTCTGTTTTGGTTCTTCTTGATCTTGTCTGCTTTTGATACGGTTGATTACAATATTTTAGTTTTCCAGAAGTTGAATCTGTTCATCTGGACATAAGGTTTTGTGGGAGAAACGTTTCATCACTCATCTAAGTGACTTCTTCAGTCTCAGATAGTTGGAAACCTTCCTAATTATTTATTTATTTTTGTATAACACACAGATATGGTTGGCCATGTTTGAGAATGGATAAGCTGATTGGGGATCTTCCCCCGGCACTCTAACAGTAACCCCTACCTAGCCCTGCGATGAACCTCTGTTTCATCCAGAGCACGCAAATGCCTGCACCCATGTTCTGTGGAGATAGGCACCCCTGCAACCCTGATTAGGATAAAACCAATTACATGCGTGATTATTTGTGAAATTGTGTGTAAAAGAGCTTTGTAATTGGGTGCATCCAATAAAACGCCATTTGTAGTTGAAGCGTGAATGACGTAAACCCAGACCATTACCATTCCAGTGTTAAGGGGTTTATAGCAGAGATTCAAAATACCAATGTCAAACAGCAAAGACACAAAAAGCAAAACAGGTTGTAGGGCTATCATGGGTCCTTACTCTCCCTCCACTGCACAGATGTTGAAGATCCTTAGGTATGAAATATTTGAAAATTGCATTCACATAGCAAGAGAACAATTGGCTTTTCGCTTATTAGAAGCCCTTGTAAAAGTGTTCCTGTTAAAATAGAAATTAATTGAGAAAATTAGTTCAATTAGCAAACAGCCTGAGCTACAAACGACCTTTGTAAGCATACTGGATAATTAAACAGAAGGGAGGGGCTGATCAAGCAGGAGCAAGCCATTCTTTACACTTAGTTAGGTGCATTAGGAATCGTTCCACTTCAACACTAACTTGATCACAGAAGGCTACGATCTGGTTCACAGCAGGCTGCTGATGGGAGGGCACCCGAATTAGTCAGATAGCTCTTCATTTCAACTTTGGAAGTCTGTGGCCATGTAGCTGGTGATATAAGGGCAAAGAGCATGTTCCATGTAGCATTCATATTTTATGCTGCTATCTGCTGGCAATAACGTACAGCTCTTTTTGATAGCTTGTGATGGCTTTTAATATTTCAATAGGTTATGTCTATATATAAATACAGCAGAAATAGGAAATGCATAGCATTAAAAAGAAATTTGGAAAGTCACTGACCTGCCCAGTATCAATGTACAGTATATATTCCATACAATAGTCTCACTGATGGTATTTCAATAAAATATACCTGAATTGGATTGGGGTACTTCTAGCTTTTTTAGATTTTAACTAGACAGCTTGAAATTTATAGTACTGTGTGAAAGTCTTAGGCCACCATTAGTTTTGTTGCTTATCAATAGAATAATGACCATATCCAGTATAACATATTGTGGACCCAAAAATTTCAAACTTGGAGTCATCAATCCATAATACTCTCTTCCAGTGATCTTCATTCCAATTTTTTGAACTTTAGCATAAAAACGTACTGTGAAATTTCATAGTAGAACTATGAATTGGTTGACAGTATTATGGTGAACTTTCACAGGTTAATCATAAAACATTTCATTGTTCTGCTAGGAATTTATGGTAATTTGGCCATTTCATGGTTCTATGACTATGAACTTTAACAGCTTGACCATGAATTCACAGTTCTATCAAAACCTAGTTATGTTAAACTGTGAACTCCACAGTTTGCTTTGACTGTGAAGTTCACCAGTTTATAGTTAAGCTATGAACTTGATGTTCATGGGTTTACTGTAAACTTTAAGATCCTGTCTGGTTAGTCCTAAGTGTGAACATTAGTTCTATTGCCCTTGGATGCCCTAAAACAAACACTAAATGACCTGTATAAAATGTAACTTAAAAGTTCATATAAAATGAACATATTTAATATATTAATTATCAGAGATATCAAATTTACAGCCTTATAAATCAATTTTATAATACTGTATGGACAACTCAGGTTCGTATCATTTGGCCCTTTGCCATTTATTGAGGAGTACGATTTCAGTACGATTTTCAAACTCTGACATCTCTGATCATGAGACGGTGACAGGTTGTTGGTGCCCAAGGCTGATTGATGCGTGCTTGCAAGTAAGCTTATCCTCTCTGGTCCAAATAAACAGAAACTCCTGTGGTAGTCACAAAAACCTTTAATGCTTGTAACAGGAGGAACACAGTGTCCCACCCCCTGCTGAGTACAGGCTGCCTAGTTACAGAGAGGTAACTCATGGTTGATGATAACCCCTGTCCACCATCTAAAGTGCCTATAATGGGCATGTGAGTGTCAGAACTGGAACTTGGAGTGATATAAGGTTGTGTAGTCGGAGTCCCATTTTCTTTTACATCTCATGGACAGTCAGGTGCATGTCCACTGTTTACCTGGAGAAGAAAAGGCAGCAAGACGCTGTGCAAAAAAGAAGACTTATGTTAACCATGTCCAGAAGTGGTGTTGACTTCTCAGGGCTCAGAGGAATCTATGATGGACTATCACACAGTGGAAATGTATATTGTGATCAGACCAATCAGTATTCCAGTACCTTTTTGGAAGAAATGGATGCCATGTGCTCCGGATCATCCAAAGACAAAAAGGACTGTCCAGGCTGTTATCAGAAACAAGTCCAAAAGCCAGGGTCGGTCATGGTATGGGGTTGGGTCAGTGCCCTTGGCAAAGGTTAATTTACACTTCTGTGATGACTGCATTAATGCAGGAAAGTACATTGAGATCTTAGAGCAACAGAAGCTACCTTCAAGACCACATCTTTTCCAGGGACGTCCATGCATTTTTCAACAAGACAATGCAAAACAAGCCAAATCAGAAATTGTTAGGACTTAAATATATAAATCATTTCCATTCTTTGTGTTTAAACATTTCAGTTCTGCCCATCTTTACTAAGTGTTATGTCCCACCATGTTTATTGGGTTTGCTTCATATGATTTTCACCAGCCAACCTGCCTTCATCAGACAGTTTCGCAGGATTAATAATTATCAGAATATTAAACTTCTCTGACGCTATCCTACACAAGGACGTTTGCGGAATATGCATGCAAACGCGTGTGAGCTCACGTGACTTTACAAGAACTAGGTAAGAGCTTCCGTCACCCTCAAGGCTCAATTTCTGTGTAATGACTTTACATGCTCCAGTTTTGTTCTCCTCTCCATGCTACACTTCATTGTGATTTTAGCCTTCCCTAACACATGCACACACAGTCAGTTTGTCTTTCTATAATTGTGGTGATTTTCCATCGACATAATATTACAGGTATGGCACTTAACTTTTGCATTATGTTCTGTGGAACAGGAAGCTGACCTAAATGGACGTTGACCAGACATTACCATTGTCACATAGCTTATATACTTTGCACACAGTGTTTTATTTTAAACAATAATATAAAATATATAATATAAAATATAAAAGCACAGTATGAAAACAGTTAATACAGTACTGTACAATACTGTAATTATCTTTGTATCTGAATTTGAAAGCAAAAGGAATATTACCATGTTGTTTTCTACCTTCAAGACTGCAATTCTCTTTTCTGTCCACATGAGTTGGAGGTTTGCTTGTATGAGATTCCTGTCAATCACATGTGAATAAGATCGATACAGTGGTACCTCGTTTCTCGTAGTTAATTTGTTTTCCCATAAGAAATTGAATTAATTCCTTCCAGACCCCCACAAAATCCAGACAGTTTAAGGCATTATATGCATTAATGGAGTTGTATTGTACAGGTGCTCCCTGATTTAAGAAGGGGATATGTTCCAACAAATCCATCATAAGTTAAATGTATCATGAACTTGGGAGTTTGTGTTTGGTGTATCATAGCATAGATGAGGCTGAAGATGGCTTCTTATTCGCCACCTTATTCGGATTTTCTGGGCCACCTTAAATGACTGCGGTCACATTATGGCACCTGTAGATGGAGATTCTTAAGTAACAAGCAAGTTGATGTTGGTGCTAAACACTTACTTTAGTTATTAGTTAACTAACTGCAGTCTGTGTTCTGGAGCATTCAATTCCTGTTTTGCTTTCGGTTGGCTCATAAACTAATCTTTTTATGACCCATGGACACTTATTTGTACTAAAGGCACAGCACTGTAGATGTAAAAAATAAAGAACAACGCGAGAAACACACTGAAGATCTTCTCTATAGCAAGAGCTACTGTGAATCTGAATCACTGTGTACTGAATAGTGAATCGAATTTCAGCTGAAACTGAGTCACGTGGCTCCACTCAAACAAATTTTAAGTGTGCCGAGTACTGAGCAACCAATGCCTGACCCAACCCGCTACACCCCTCCCCCCAAAAAAGGTCATCGCTTGGAATGCAATAAGAAACCAGTTTAAAAAAAAAAAAAGGAAGTCTCCCATCGGATAATTACTGCGTTTGTGATTGTTTCAGCTGGCAGCAAGCTCTTTAACCCTATCTGATGCAGTGAGTAGCTTCTCATTTGTTAAACAACCATGTCAAAAGACACATCCTGTGGTCATGGAAAAGATGTTCATCTGTTTCAGAAAGGTCAAATTGTGAAAGAGTGGTTCAGGGAACATGATACATCATTTTCACACATGGATTGGCCACCACAGAGTCCAGACCTGAACCCCATTGAGAATCTTTGGGATGTTCTGGAGAAGACTTTGTGCAGTGGAACAAATCTCCCATCATCAGTACAAGATCTTGGGGAATAATTAATGCAACTCTGAAATAAATGTTGTGACATTGCAGAAGCTTGTGAAAACGATGCCACAGCGAATGTGTGCCGTAATCAAAGGGGGTCCAATATTAATGTGACCTTTTTGCGAACATTAAAGCGAACGGATGTGGGTTGGATGAGCGGTATATGGTGCATACCCGTACTGTATCTAATTAATTATACATTTCCACAAAATCCTAACCTTAATTTCAGTAACATAAACCTAGATATGTTGGCTCTTCCAGCTTTTTTTTATAAATAAGCAGTTCTCTTGTGGGGAAAAAAATGACAGATCTTTTCTTGCTTGGATAAAAACATTTGGTCCTCACAATGATGTTTAAACTTGTCCACCCTGCACAAACTAATCTATTAATTAGCAAGGCCTGGAGCATGAAAGCAGAAAGGACATTCAAGGAGAAATGTAAGGATTAAAGCAGTATTCATGGGTGTTAATAAAAAATAAATAAGCATTTAACCAGTCCTCATTTCTCATTTATGATCCTAATCAATGGCTACGTGATACTGCCTGAGCGGAAATGAGCTTAATGGTGAAACACAAGAGGACCTAGGAGATTTCTCGTTATTGCACTTAGTCTGCAGAGGCGTAGCTCCGCTGCTGCGCATCTACTGAAGAGCTGTCCGAATGCATACAGTCATTCATCTGGGCAGTCTCAGATAGGTTTTAATTTCAGTAATTGTGAAAAGTCAAGGCTAAGAAGATTAAAGGGACTGAATAGATAGAAACAGGAACAGAAAAATGTTTGGCGTGCCAAAAATATTTGCTTACAAAAATCCTCAAGTCTCCATGGCAGCTACGTTTACTCTACAAAACAAAGTCCTTTTAAACACCAACGTAGTGGGATATGGTGGCTTAGTGAGTGGTTAAGATACTGGACTATGTCCAGAAGGTTCAGGGTTCAAATCCCACCTCTGCTTAGCTGCCATGGTTGGGTCCTTCATATAGGCATCTCAGTAGCCTCAATTTCTCTATTATCATGTAGTAGCCTAAACATATTTTATTTACAGTGGTGCTTGAAAGTTTGTGAACCATTTAGAATTTTCTATATTTCTGCATAAATATGACCTAAAACATGAACAGATTCTCACACAAGTCCTAAAGTAGATAAAGAGAACAAAGTTAAACAAATGAGACAAAAATATTATACTTGGTCATTTATTTATTGAGGAAAATGATCCAATATTACATTTTAGTGAGTGGCAAAAATTTGTGACCCTTTATGATTAGCAGTTCATTTGAATGTGAAATAAGAGTCAGATGTTTTCAAGCAATGGGATGATAATCAGGTGTGATTGGGCACCTTGTTTTATTTAAAGAACATGGATCTATCAGTCTGCTCTTCACAACACATGTTTGTGGAAGTGTGTCATGGCACGAACAAAGGAGATTTGAGGACCTCAGAAAAAGTTGTTGATGCTCATCAGGCTGGAAAAGGTTACAAAACCATCTCTAAAGAGTTTGGACTCCACCGATCTACAGTCAGACAGATTGTGTACAAATGGAGGAAATTCAAGACCATTGTTACCCTCCCCAGGAGTGGTCGACCAACAAAGATCATTCCAAAGGCAAGGCATGTAATAGTTGGCGAGGTCACAAAGGACCCCAGAGTAACTTCTAAGCAACTGAAGGCCTCTCTCACATTGGCTAATGTTAATGTTCATGAGTCCACTATCAGAAGAACACTGAACAACAATGGTGTGCAGGGCAGGGTTATAAGGAGAAAGCTACTGCTCTCCAAAAAGAACATTACTGCTTGAATATTCTATGGATGGATGAGAACAACATAGAACTTTTTGGCTTAACAAACAACCCTCCCCTGGAGTGGTTGACCAACAAAGATCACTCCAAGAGCAAGGCGTGTAATAGTTGGCGATGTCACAGAGGACCCCAGAGTAACTTTTAAGCAACTGAAGGCCTCTCACATTGACTAATGTTAATGTTCATGAGTCCACCATCAGAAGAACACTGAACAACAATGATGTGCATGTCAGGTCTGCAAGGAGAAAGCCACTGCTCTCCAAAAAGAACATTGCTGCTCGTCTGCAGTTTGCCAAAGATCACGTGGACAAGCCAGAAGGCTATTGGAAGAATGTTTTGTGGACGGATGAGACCAAAATAAAACTTTTTGGTTTAAAAGGAAAGCGTTTTGTTTGGAGAAACGACAGCTCTGCATTCCAGCATAAGAACCTTATTCCATCTGTGAGACATGGTGGTGGTAGTATCATGGTTTGGGCCTGTTTTGCTGCATCTGGGCCAGGACGGCTTGCCATCATTGATGGATCAATGAGTTCTCAATTATATCAGAGAATTCTAAAGGAAAATGTCAGGACATCTGTTCATGAACTGAATCTCAAGAGAAGGTGGGTCATGCAGCAAGACAACGACCCTAAGCACACAAGTCGTTCTACCAAATAATGGTTAAAGAAGAATAAAGTTAATGTTTTGGAATGGCCAAGTCAAAGTCCTGACCTTAATCCAATCGAAATGTTGTGGAAGGACCTAAAGCGAGCAGTTAATGTGAGGAAACCCACCAACATCGCAAAGTTGAAGCTGTTCTGTACGGAGGAATGGGCTAAACAACAGTTACTGGACACGTTTATTTGCAGTTATTGCTGCACAGGGGAAAATCTGATGATGTTTTAGGTCATATTTATGCAGAAATATGGAAAATTCTAAAGAGTTCACAAAGTTTCAAGCACCATTGTATTGATGAACAAAAATGTAAGTACTTGATGAAAGGCACTCAAGGAAATCAAATGACACTTTGCCTCTCTAATCATGCTCCTGCACTTGCTTTCATCTGCTCAGGTCCTTACAAAGTCCCCTAGTATGTAGATAACAGGCCAGAACTGAAGCAAGAGAGGGTTCAACCTGGTAATAGCAAGGTGTACCCAATAAAGTGCCTGATGAGTGTACATGACATAGACGGGATTTAAAATGCCAGAATGTTGTAGGAATTGTACATTAAGGAAACTTCATTCATTATCCAAACCATTTTCCAGAATGAGGCACATTAGAAAACAGTGCGCATTTCAAGCCCATATTTACAACAGGCAGTACTCTTTGACTGGAAATATGTATAATATGCTGGTAACTGTAATATCTCCCTTCCCTCAGGGATAGAAAATCATGCCTGTGTGAGATGCCCGACCTGGCCAGAAGGCTCCACTGGGACTCGAACCTGTTTTAGTGTATTAGACTACTGGGCCACCCCAGCGCCTATGCTGCTAATATAATCAAAACAGCATGCAGTGCAAATAACGCAGTCACATTCATTCTGACACTTTCATTACAACCTAAAGAAAACACAATGGGGTTGTGCATTCATTTTTCACCTGCATCAACATTCTAGCTGAAAACTCCCCTGCTGCCATTTTAATGCTCTGGCTCCTTCAGTGTGAAGGATGAAGTAAAGGAGTTTTCAGAGCTCATTGTTTTATCAATCTGGTCATACACTCACTGGGCACTTTATTAGGTACACCTCATTGTTTCTACACTCATTGTCCATTGTATCAGTTCTAAATACCATATAGAAGCACTTTGTAGTTCTGCAATTACAGACAGTAGTCCATCTGTTTCCCTACATACTTTGTCTCCTTTTGTTCTATAATGGTCAGGACCCTCCAAAGATCAGGTTCTATTTGGGTGGTGGATCATTCTCAGCACTGCAGTGACACTGACATGGTGGTGGTGGTATGTTGGTGTTTGTTGTGCTGGGACACAACAGTGCTGCTGGAGTTTTTAAACTGTGTTCACTCTATTAGACACGTACCATATTGCTCCACTTTGTAGATGTATAGTCAGAGATAGTAGCTCATATGTTGCTGCACAGTTTGTCCTAGTCACCCTCTAATCCTTCAGGATGCTGCCTACAGGATGCTAGTGGCTGGATATTTTTGTTGGGCTATTTTCAGTCCAGCAGTAACACAAAAGGGTTTAAAAACTCCAGCAGCACTGCTGTGTCTGATCCAATCATACATGCATAACACACACTAACACATCACCATGTCAGTGTGATGATGATCCACCACCCAAATAGTACCTGAACTGTGGGGGTCCTGACCCTTAGAGAACAGAGTAAAGAGGGCTAACAAAGTATGTAGAGAAACAGATGGACTACAATCTGTAACTGTAGAACTACAAAGTGCTTCTTTATGGTAAGCGGAGCTGATAAAAAGGACTTTAAACAAGGAGGTGAAACTAATAGTGATACATTCTTCCTGCAGCTAGTATTTGAATGAATGCTATCTTTTACTGAAGTATTTTACTTAAGTAATGTTTTGGCTAAATTATCCATCTCTCTTGGATCACAGAACCAGCCAGCCTCTCACTAAAAGACTTTCAGTGCTGCAGGAGGAAGGGGGAATGAACGAGAAAGAGGGCTAGAGATCCACAGATCACTGCAACACAGGAAAAACGAATGTATTGCGGCATGACCAAATCAGACATTCAGGTATTCCTTTACTGTCGCTAAGTGCACTGGATTAGCACAGGACTATTAAAAAGGCACTGATCATATTGATCAGAGCACCATTTAGCAGGAGAGGTCTCGCATCCAAAGGATCTATAGCACCTTTGTGCAAAAGAGGCACACTGAGCTGCATTCTAATGCAGGGGTGAAAAAAGGGGATTGGGTGAGACAGTAAAGGAGAGCGAATAAATTTGGCCCATCCTTGGATATCTGAGCGTTTAGTTCTGCCTTTCATACGAAAGTGATTTCTAATCAGACCAAACAGCTTGTCACCACACACTCAATAATCTAATTAATGGCAATCAAAAGGAATAATGAGATTAGCCTCTCTGATTGCACGGGAATAAACACTCAGGAGAGCAGCGATGTCAGGGCGTCATGGCACGTCTCTGAAGTTCCAGATTATTCAGTGTGACTGGCCATGACGTGCTTGTTCCACTTTTAACCTTCGTTCAGGACTAGAGCGTAGCAAACCGTGTTACACTCTCCATCTTGAATGGAAATGCAGTAATTGCACCCATTTTGCTCACTTTGGGTCGTACTGCTTTTTGCAACAGATTTGCCTATGCAACTCTGTCTGATATTGTATTATACAGTGTATTGTGCAAAAGTCTTTAGATATGTTGTTTTGGCACTGGTATGATGACCATAAGTAACATATTGTCAACATAAAAATCAAAACTGAGTATTGCCACACCTGTTCTCAATCAGGACATCACTTAAATAGGACCTGCCTGACAAAGTGAAGTACACCAAAAGATCCTTAAAAGCTACACATCATGCCGAGATCCAAAGAAATTCAGGAACAATTGAGAAAGAAAGTAATTGAGATCTATCAGTCTGGAAAGGGTTATAAAGCCATTTCTAAAGCTTTGGGACTCCAGCGAACCACACCATTATCCACAAATGGCGAAGACATGGGACAGTGGTGAACCTTCCCAGGAGTGGTCAGCCAACCAAAATTACCCCAAGAGCGCAGCGGCGACTCATCCAAGAGGTCAAAAAAAGACCCCACAACAACATCCAAAGAACCGGAGGCTTCACTTGCCTCAGTTAAGGTCAGTGTTCATGCCTCCACCGTAAGAAAGACACTGGGCAAAAATAGCCTGCATGGCAGAGTTCCAAAACGAAAACCACTGCTGAGCACAAAGAACATTAAAGCTCATCTCAGTTTTTCCAGAACACATCTTGATGATCCCGAAGACTTTTGGGAAAACATTCTGTGGACTGATGAGAGAAAGTTGAACTCTTTGGAAGGTGTGTGTCCCATTACATGTGGCATAAAAATAACACAGCATTTCAGAAAAAGAACATTATAGCAACAGTAAAATATGGCGGTGGTAGTGTGATGGTCTGGGGCTGTTTTGCTGCTTCAGGACCTGGAAGACTTAAATTGATAAATGGAACTATGAATTCTGCTGTCTACCAAAAAATCCTGAAGGAGAATGTCCGGCCATCTGTTCATGAACTCAAGCTGAAACAAACTTGGGTTCTGTAGCAGGACAATGATCCAAAACACACCAGCAAGTCCACCTCTGAATGGCTGAAGAAAAACAAAATGAAGACTTTGGAGTGGTCTAGTCAAAGTCCTGACCTGAATCCTATTTAGATGCTGTGGCATGACCTAAAAAGGCCGTTCATGCTCGAAAACCCTCCAGTGTGGCTGAATTACAACAATTCTGCAAAGATGAGTGGCCAAAATTCCTCCACAACGCTGTAAAAGACTCACTGAAAGTTATCACAAACGCTTGGTTGCAGTTGTTGCTGTTAAGGGTGGCCCAACCAGTTATTAGGTTTAGGGAGCAATCACTTTTTCACACAGGGCCACGTAGGTTTGTATTTTTTTTCTCCCTTAATAATAAACACCTTCATTTAAAAACGGCATTTTGTGTTTACTTGTGTTGTTTTTGACTAATTTAAATTGGTTTCATGTTTCAAAACACTTAAGTGTGACACACACACCAAAACAATAGAAAATCAGGAAGTGAGCAAACACTTTTTCACGCCACTGTACTGGCCATTGTAGCCTATAGATGTTTTTTCTTATTTTTATTTGGCAGTTGTTTAATACTGCATAGTGGTGCAGGTTTCATCTCAACTTTGGCGAGAGAACACTTTGAGCTAGAAGTTGCTTGCTCTCTTTACAGGATAAATCAAACAAACTATGTGCATATTTGAAAAAAAACAAAACAACAACTGTATGTGTATACAGTGGTACTTCAGTTCTCAACCACCTCGGAACTCGTGGAATTCAGTTCTCGATGCATTTTCACTAGAAAAACACATTGTCTCGGTGCTTGCTGTTTGCTCGGTACTCGGCGCACTTGTTTAAACCTGTATGAGTAAAGCATTGTGACTCATTTAATCCGAAACTCAATTCATGATTCAGCACACAGTGATTCAGATTCACAACAATAAAGCTCTCCACTGTGTTTATCAGGTTTTTGTTTATTTTGTACGTCTGCTGTAGTTACATGCATAATGCATCTTAGCATTTGCAGCTAGCGCCCTGAGTAAGTGTTTGCTTTCACTTTTCAATGTCAATCCATTACTCACTAAATTACTGAGATTTTTCAACACTGTTATAAAATAAGCTTTGTCTTAATGATTTTGTCCAACTGGCCATGGACTGTATATTCAGTCTATGGTTGGAACATACAGTAACCCCATCATAAATCATGGAGGACCTGTAGAATACAACTCCATTAATGGATATTAATGGCCTTATACTATGTGGATTTTCTCGGGGTCTGGAACAGTTGACATAATTCCTCATGGGAAACATTTTAACAATGAGAATTGGGGTACCACTGTATTTATGAATGCCTTGAAATGTACAAAATCACAAAACGTTATAGCCTAAATTATGCACTATACTCATTCGTGTCTGACTGCCATGCACACACATGTAGCCGGGGGCAGAGGAGCACCTACAGTATGTCAAAATGATTTAAGGCAGTTCTCAACTAAGAAATGAATGCAAAAATAAAGTGCTTACAAAAAAAGCATGATTGCACTTTCAGTGACGACCTCCCACAAATATAAATGCAGTCCTTTGTGTAATTCAATAGACAGTTGAATGTATATGTCAATACATGGCCAAACCCCACTTGGGGGTGATGAGCTGCTGAAAATCTTTTTAGCACACAGCCTATAGTTGGTCTGAAATAACTGTAAAAGCTGTCATTGTACAGTTTGAGCTCTTTTTTAAACCATTCTCACTACTTGCATATGCTTAAACTTTTTTCAGATAACGAAAACACGCACTGGTCTGAATGGATGAATATTTGGAAAGTATTCTGCACTTCTTAGACATTTGATTGCATTGTGTTGAGTGTGAATAAGCCAGTATTCTGTCCATATTCACTGCTGTCATATATTTTGAGCTAATACATGTTCACAATGAGATCATCCACAAGCTCAAGGCCTGTAGTCACACAAGGCCAAGGTCAGCGAGACAAACCCAGCCTCTAGGAACAATGAAAATCCTTTCAAATATCTCACATCTATTCAGTTAGAAAGTCCATTACCACTGGTAGAGGCCAGCAGGTTCTACAATAATGCTGAATAGAATAGAAAACAATTTATTATTGGAAGCATAAACTACAGCACAATGGGGCCAATCGTAAAACTCCTCTACATTTATTTCCACCAGAAACAATGAATTGAACAAACTTGAGCTACAACATGAACACGAGGAGAATGTGTGAAATATGCCTATTAAAAATTCATTGCATCTCTTTCACACTTAAAATATAAGGACCATATTTACTTAGATGTGTGGGATAGTGGTACATGGTTAGCACTGACACCTCACAACTCCAGAGATCCCAGCCCAGACTCCACCTGTATGGAGTGAGTATGCCCCAGCTCTCCCACAACCCTGAACTGGCTTAAGCAGGTTTGGAAATGAATGAATGAATATTTACTAAGAAATGCTAATTACAGTTTATTAAACAACCATTTATGCTGGTGAGGGTTGCTAATTTGGAAAACAATCTATTGAAAATATGCATTTTAATGAACACTGCCTCATCATGCCTGATTAACATTTCTTGGGGATATATTTTGTTATATTGTTTTCCTGAATGATGCACGACCAGCTGGATTTGTAATTCAGCCAAAAACTGGAACTCCGTATGTTTGTTCCTCATAATATAACCGTTTTGCTCTGGAAAGCATAATCATTTACACTCCACATATTTTCTTCATGAGACCGGTCAGAATTAATGTTGGAAAATGTTGTACGGTAATCGAGACAACTTAGTTTCAACTAAAGATACATACCACGGACGTGTGCATTCATCTTTCACCTTCATTAGCATTCCATGTTATACAGTGGGGCAAAAAAGTATTTAGTCAACCACTGATTGTGCAAGTTCTCCTACTTAGAAAGATGAGAGATGTCTGTAATTTTCATCATAGGTACACTTCAACTATGAGAATCAAAATGAGGGGGAAAAAAATCCAGGAAATCACATTGTAGGATTTTTAAAGAATTTAATTGTAAAATCATGGTGGAAAATAAGTATTTGGTCACCCACAAACAGCAAGATTCTGGTTCTCACAGACTGTAACTTCTTCTTTAAGAAAGCTCTTCTGTCCTCCACTCGTCACCTGTATTAATGCCACCTATTTGGACCTCATTATCTGTATAAAAGACACCTGTCCAACAGCCTCTCAAACAGTCAGATTCCAAACTCAGCCATGGCCAAGACCAAAGAGCTGTTGACGGACCCAGGAAGAAAATTGTAGACCTGCAACCAGGCTGGGAAGAGTGAATCTACAATAGACAAGCAGGTTGGTATGAATAAATCAACTGTGGGAGCAAATTGTAAGAAAATGGAAGACATACAAGACCATTGATAATCTCCTTCGATCCGAGGCCCCACGCAAGATCTCAAAAATGATCATGAGAACGGTGAGCAAAAATCCCAGAACTACACGGAGGACCTGATGAATGACCTGCAGAGAGCTGGGACCAAAGTAACAAAGGCTTACCATCAGTAACACCACTATGCGAGAGGGACTCGAGATCTTTGCAGTGCTAGGCGTGTCCCCCTGCTTAAGCCAGTACATGTCCAGCCTGCCAGAAAGAGGATTGATTGGGAGAATATCATGTGGTCAGATGAAACCAAAATAGAAAACTTTTTGGGAAAAACTCAAGTCATCGTGTTTGGAGAAAAAAAAAAAAAAAAAAAAAAGAAGAATGCTGAATTGCATCCCAAGAACACCATACCTACTTGTGAAGCATGGGGGTGGAAAACATTCATGCTTTGGGGCTGTTTTTCTACAAAGGGGACAGGATGACTGATCCGTGTTAGGGGAAGAATGAACGGGACCATGTATCGTGAGATTTTAAGCCAAAACCTCCTTCCATCAGTGAGAGCATAGAAGATGGAACATGGCTGGGTTTTCCAGCATGACAATGATCCCAAACACACCGCTCGGGCAACAAAGGAGTGGCTCTGTAAAAAGCATTTCAAGCTACTGTAGTGACATAGCCAGTCTCCAGACCTCAGCCCCATAGAACATTTGTGGAGGGAGTTGAAAGTCCGTGTTGCCCCAAAACATCACTGCTCTAGAGGAGATCTGCATAGAGGAATGGGCCAAAATACCAGCTACAGTGTGTGCAAACCTGGTGAAGACTTGCAGGAAACGTTTGTCCTCTAACAATGCTAACAAAGGTTATGATACAAAGTATTAAGTTGAACTTTTGTTATTGACCAAATACTTATTTTCCAATACAATTTACAATTACATTCATTAAAAATTCTACAGTGTGATTTTCTGGATTTTTTTTTCTCCTTTTGTCTCTCATAGTTGAAGTGTACCTGTGATGAAAATTACAGACCTCTCTTATCTTTCAAAGTAGGAGAACTTGCACAATCAGTGGCTGACTAAATACTTTTTTGCTGCATTGTAACTGCTCCCCTGTTTTCTGTTTTTGCTGATTGTACACACTCCCTTAGTACTCACATTACACACAGAAAAAAAAGGCAATTTTTATGGAACCTGAATTCCGGGAGTCACATGGAGACCATGTTTTTACAGTGTGCATTGGAGGGGAGGAGATGTGGATTATCCCCAGGTGCAGTGATGGACTTCCAGCCTCCATTTACACCTCTGTTGTGTGTTCTCCAGGTCAGACTGACCAGGGGTTAAAATGTGACAAATAGAAAATAATAACATAAAGGTTTGTGATGTAGACAACATGTCTTTCCTCCTGTTAACTGAGCATGCCATGCCACCAAAACTCTTACCTGCTGGAGGACACAAGAACCTACAGTCACTAAGGTATGCCACTCATATTCCCTCTTTTATTTTATTCATAAATGTATTCATTTATTCATGATATTCTATAGTTAAATTGATCTATTTAGTTTCTGTGTATTGAAACTATTATTATGCGTGTTATTTAGGTAGTTTAGTTTCTTACATGTACCATTTTGGCTACCAAGGTTGGGATTTTTTGAGTCTTGGACCTTCCAAGGTTTCTTTCTTATCACATTTAGAGAGTTTTGCTTTGCCACAGTAACTGTAGCCTTGCTCAATTTGTGAAACTGCTTTGAGACAATGCTCTGTTGAAAAAAGGACCATGTACATAAATTTGACTTTGATATGAGATCTTTAGAGCACTATATAGAACACCTGGGCTGTAGACGAAATAGCAGACCACTATACTGCATATTGCATGCTACACTAGTATGTACTGCATACTGCCCCTGTACATAGTATGCAGTACAGTAATGCGTTCTGTCATATGATGTAGTGCACTACTACTCTACCCACTGCGCCGCTGTCACATGACCAATTACCACGGATTTACATTTTTTTAAACTTTATTACCCTCATTCTGATGAGAACATACCCCAATACACTGACAGTATTCATATTTATACTCAGAGTTGGCAGCATTCTTTTTCGTTCTTATCTGCCATCATGTTTGGGTGAAGCAGGCCTAGCTGAGCGAGGCCACAGAGCATGATGGGATGCAGTACACAACTGAAGAGATCTCCCCCTGCATACTGAAAAATCTGACCAGAATAGTAGAACATCTGGGTATCTTTAGGGCACTACAGACTTTCATTGTGGTCGCATACTGCATACTACTTTTAGGCAGATGTAGTATGCCATTTTGAATGCAGCCCATGACTATATATTACTAGTTTAGCACTGTGCTAACTGCAGATCAAACATTACACATACACTTGACTACGTTATAAGTAACAATTCTAAAATAAAATAGCCAAAATAAGAATGGCATGTTTACCAAAAATGAGTGGTAGTCCTTGCTGTTACAATCTGTTTAAAAATGGTTTTATAATTATTGCAATGTATTGCTAGCTAATGGCCCTGCAGTTTCTTTAAACAAAACTCAGCTACACTTCTGCAGTGCACATCCTAACCACAAAAAGAAAGTCGTATATTTTACTGGATTCCTAAAGCCCATCACTTTGTTCAGGAGAGACAAGCCTATGGTTATTGCAGCTTGACTGATAAAAGATACTCTATTTTTATGGTGCCGCCTATAAACGTTGGAGTAATGTTCCAGATTCCATCTAACTCAAGCTCTTATTTGCATTTAAATCCAAATTAAACATATCTCTGAGTTCTAGTAATTTTCATACATACACTTTAGCTAAATTCCTTAAAGACTGCAGATACTTTTTATTAATGTGTTCACATTTTTTGCCTACAAAATGAAAAAAGTACAAAAGTAAAGATTATTATTTCATAAAAACATAATTAAATCTGCCTTCAGTTTGTTTGTTAGAAAGTAGATTTATGCAGGGAATACATTATTGATATACTGATGTCTTTTTAAAGGTTACCTGTCTTAATATCCCACTGAACCAAAACAGACTCTTGCATGTAAAGAGATTTGTCTTTGAAAAGGCCAAACAGCAACTGCCCTAACCTTTACAAATATGCAGGTAATGCTCGCTTGCATGAAAACACAGAGAAACATGCAGCCACATGATTTGATTGGCAAGTTTATTGCTGCTTTCACCTGCTCACCTCATTGTAGTTACAGGGAACACACTTAAATATAACTCGTGTTTAAAAGGGAAATACATATTTTTAACATAAAAATTAAAAAGTCTGGGCACCTTGTCTTGACAAATCTGTTTTTGCAAGGTTTCAGTACTTTAATAATTAATAGTTCAGGTTGCAGTGGTTGTGTTTAAAAACATTACCAAAGTGAAATTTACTAGGACTTCTTACAATGGAGCATTGTCTCAAAGCAGCTTTACCAATATATTAGGCCAAAGCACTAACTGAGTCAGCCTGGTGTGACAGTGGAAAGGAAAAACTCCCTAAATGTTATACGGAAGAAACGTTGACAGGACCAAGACTCAAAGGGACCCGACCAAATTGGGCAGCACAGACAATGTTTAAGAATCACATTATCTAATTAATAAGTTAATAGTAATAATTAAAATAAACAAAATATAGATATTAAGAGAGAATATATTTAAGGAAAGTATAATAAATAAAATTGTGTGTGTGTGTGTGTGTGTGTGTGTATATATATATATATATATATATATATATTAGATGATGCGAGAATGAGAAGATAGAGAATAGAGAGAGAGTAGAGTATAGATAGCAGAGACACACACAAACCAACCACACACACACACCCACACACACACACACTTGAAAATATAGATAATATATATATGTTGTATATATAGATAGATATATATATGTATGTATATATATATATAATATGTGGTGTATATATATATATATATATATATATATATATATATATATATGCGTGTGTTATTCTCTTTTATTTTATATAGTCTATATATATATATATATATATATATATATATACTATATATATATATATATATATATATATATATATATATATATATATATATATATATATAAATAAAAGAGAATACACTAATATGAAGAGTATAATAAAAAAGTTTATACAAAATATATATAATGTAATAAGTATTATAAAGCAGAGAACGTGTATTGGTGTTACAACCCAAATAAGAAAAAGTTGGGACAGTGTTTCAAAAAAACAACTGTAGTGTGCCTTAGATTTACTCTGACATCTGTTTCAGTGCAGACAGTACAAACCTGAGATATTTCATGTTTTTTTTTCTGGTCAACTTAATTTCTTTTGTTAATAAATATCCTTTCCTGCATTTCAGGTCTGCAACACATTCCAAAAAAAGTTGGGACAGGGGCTTCTTAGGTCTAGGTGAGGGGAGAGGGACCAGGTCGACCCCAAACTTTTGCATAACACAAATTGACATCAAATGAAAAGTTGGACATACAAGCCTGGGCCATGTTCTAATCACTGACCAGTAAAATACCCTAAATCAACCACAGATGCAATCATTTTCTCATATTTACAGGAAACAGGGTGGTAATAAATCATAAACTAAGCTATCACATCTGTTTTCAAATTCCCTGCTTATAATAACAGGTACTTATTGTCAGCAATTGAAAAAGCACACAAAGTAGGGTTGTAGTCAAGACCAAGACCAGGACACAGAGTCCAGGGTCAAGACCAAGACTTTTAGTAGTTGAGTCTGAGTCAATATCAAGACTAAGACCAAAATAAGATTTTTTTAAAAATCATATAAGAATAAAATATGGAAAAAAATGCTTTGTAACTTGTTACGTTCATTATACATTATATTAATAAATAATATTATACTGGGGTAGCCTAGTAAGGTACTGGACTATGGACCAGAAGGTCCAGGGTTCAAATCCCACCTCTACCAAGCTGCCACTGTTGGGTCCTTAAGCAAGGCCCTTAACCCACAACTGCTTAGATTGTAAGACTGTACCAACTGTAAGTCGCTCTGGATAAGGGCGTCTGCTAAATGCTGTAAATGTATTAAAAAAAAGCATAGATTTTGTAAATTCTAACAATAGTTTTATTTATTTATATATATATATATATATATATATATATATATATACCTCAAAATTGTTATTAATTATTATTACATTGTAGTCTTGGTCAAAGGCTATGTAACTTTCGGAAGTGATGATTCTGTTTCCCTCCTTCAGTTAATCAGAAGTCACTACATACAGGCAACTCCTATATAGCAACAACATCCATTCTATGCATTTTTATTATTACATGCGAAAACATAATTCCAGATTTTGCGGACGAGGTAAAGTAAAGCGAGTTTTAAAGTCTTTATGTTAGGCAATTCAAAATAAAATTGGATACTGAATGAAAAGAGCAGTAACTTGTTTTTCCCTGTTCGACAATCTGAGTGCAGATTTTATTTAGGTATGTAGAGAAAGGACTGATTTAATCTGTTTAATGGATTGTTGATAGTTATTAACAATAGAAAAAAAAAGTTATTCACATAATAATAATTCAAATTAATTACCGTTACCTTAGATGCAGTGGAATTGGCTGTTCTTGACAAAAACTTCTCCACCTTACCCCACCTCCGAGACAAGTCTGAGTCCAAGTAAGTTTATAATAATGACTGTATGGAACATGTAATATATATAATAATGGATACTTCAAGACATCTTAGAGCTTCTGTCTCTAGGATCTTCCAATCCAGTAATGCTGTTCATTTAGCACTTTTATAAATGATCACTAATGCATGCATGATTGAATTTCACTGGATAATGTTTTCTTGTTACAAAGTGGATTGACTGGCTCCAAGTCAAATGCTCCACCAGTCCTTATACAGCTGTGGTCAGTGTATTTGGCACCCTTGATTGTTTACTATAAGAAAGAAAACATCTGTAGAAATAAGTGGATATGTTCCTACTTTGTTTCATTGCAATATTTGTAATAGTATGCTCAACTATATTGAACAAAAAGTTGACTTGTCAATATGTATGCAGTCATAAAAAAACAAACAAAGAAATAAAGTAGAAATGTAGTATACAGCATGGACAGGATTAAACTAATACTTGGTTGCACAAACTTTGGCAACAATGACGGGTTCTAAATATTTCTTGTGGCCTTTGTGAGCTTCTTGCATCTGTCTGCTGGTAGTGTTTTTTTTTCCACTGCAATTCGCTAAAGCTGTGTTTGCAGGCTTTCTTTTCCCAATAGCAGATTTTAGCTCTCTAAGATTTTAAATTGGATTGAGATCAGGACTCATTGCCGGCCAATTTAAACTCAGTTTTTTCTTGTGTGCTTTTTGATGTGTGCTTTGGGTCATTATCCTGCTGTAGGACTCATTTTGTTCAATTCAAAACTAGTTTTCTTACACTTGGGAGCACATTTCATTCTAAACTGCTCTAATGATCCTCTGACTTCATTGTTCCTGTAACACGTCCATGGACTCAAGTCCCAGAGGCAGCAAAGGAGCCCCACAACATTATAGATCCTCCACCCTGTTTCACTTTAGGTAGGGTGCACTCTTCTTTACAGGCTGCAATTCATGGTTTACAAATATCATGTAAATGTATGTAGATTTAACTGTAGATTTACATGTAGATATAAATCATTTTGTGAACGGTAAGAATTTCATTGTACTTTGTAATGCCTGTTTAAACTGTGCATATGCCAATAAAACTCTTGAATAATGCTTGTATGCATTGTCCGAGAGCTCTAGTTTGGTTTTATCTGCAGATAGAATATTTTCCCAGAAGGACTGTCATTTTTCTCTGTAAGACCCATTTTGCTCTATGCAAGTTCTGTAACTGTCTTGATGCATGCTCAATAATCCAGGTAAGAAAATCCCAGAAGTTGAATCTGTTCATCTGGACATAGCTTTGTCACTCATCTAAGTGACTTCTTCAGTCTCAGTTAGTTGGAAAACTTCCCCAATTTTATATACACCACTTCAGATGTCATCAGCTCCTGAAGTTTGGATGTTGTACATTGTTTCGTTTATACATTGCCACATTTTAAAACCATCAGGGATGTCTCATCAATTTTCTGCTTTTCACAATGTCCTGGAAGGTTCTTGAAGTAGCAAACTTCTAGATGTCATTTAAAATTGTTGAAGCTGAAGGTCTTTGGAGATAATCTTGTACCCCGTTAGACCCGCACACACACACACACACCACATACCATATTGCAAGATGGCCTTAGGACAACAGAATTCTCCATATTGAAAGCATGTTCCTACCCAGAAGACTTTAGGGAAGCCCCAGGCCTTAGATGCAACTCATCTACAGTTGGTGATCTAGTTTTACATGTGTGGACATATGGGATTCCTCCATTATTAATGGACAGTCTTGAATAGCCTCCACTGTTTGCATCACAACATTTTCTGATATATAGTATGGGTGCTCATGGTTTAAGACAGTTTAATAGTGATGCTTGTCTCTTGCAACTTTTCACCTGTCTAGTAAAGAATGGCTTATGCTATCGTAATGGTGTTCTTCATCAGCCAGAGGTACTTTGGCATCTGGGAGAGATAGTGTATCTAAAATGTTTATATCACTGTGAAGGCCCTCTGTAGAGATACAGCTGAAAAGAATGAGAGCAACACTACCATTTACACAGCATCCCTAATGCAACTGCGTCCAAAGCCTAATCTGTTATACATATTTACATTTTTTTTTTTACATTTACAGCATTTAGCAGACGCCCTTATCCAGAGCGACTTACAATTGATACAGTCTTACAATCCAAGCAATTGTGGGGTAATAGCCTTGCTTAAGGACCCAACAGTGGCAGCTTGGCAGAGGTGGGATTTGAACCCTGGACCTTCTGGTCCATAGTCCAGTACCTTACCCGCTAGGCTAAGATAAGATTATAGAAATATGGTAATGTACTGTTACAGCCCTGTGGAGGGGAAATCCATAACATTTAAGAGGATCCATGATGGACCTGATACTTTTGTTTGACAGAAGCCAAAACTGCATTGAGAGACAGTATTACAAACCAGTTTGGTTTACATTCACTCATTGAGTCTCCATTTCATTTGGCTAATCTTAACCTATATAGTTATAGGTTAGAGAGAATATACAGGTAGGGGGTGGACAAATAAACAAGTACTACTTGCAATAAAACAGGCACATACACTTACAACAGCCATTTACAGCTTGTTACAAATAAGTAGAGGAAAGTGCTACAGACTTCTAAAGACAATGACAGACAGGCTCTTAAACTCCTGCCTCTGCTCATGGATCTGCTGGTGACCAGCTGTTTATGGCCATAATGTCTGTAGTTAAGACAGACTTTTCTCTTACAATTTATTATTATTATTAAGACCTTGGAGTTGCCTTTTTCAGTCACATGTTCATGCTGGATTCCGTCCTACCCAAAAAAAACAAAACAAAACAAAGCTTATCAACTTTTCAAACCCCTCTAGTTAGTTATTTTCCAAAACTTGAGCAGCCGCAAATCTAGCGACTTTTGTGACACAGCTACTTCCCATGGGAAATAATCACCAAAACTATCCGTAACTCCGCGTCTCCTCTGCTCTGGGAAATGGAGTGGCATATATTATACATAGTACCAGGCACACAGACGTGAATGAGTATAGCGCATAGCTTAAGCTTTAACTCCATTATATACATATATATTATATACTCCAATACATACATACCATTGTTCTTTTGCGATATGCACATTTGGTTTGATTTATTCTCTAACGAGAGTAAGAAAGAAGCAAGGAGTGATATCGTCTGAAATTAGGCAGCATGTAAATACCACGTGATGACATCACAAATATGCAAATTAGTGCTCATGTCATCTAGCCCAAAGTGTCCCCTCCAAAGTTGAAATTACACCACTGGGCTTTACTATTCCTGAAGCTAACCTGTCTTTTGAGAATCCACTGACACAAATCTCTAAACACTTGATTTCACTCTAATTATTAACTACTTCCATCTGACATTTAGTTAAAAGCTTTGGAATAAACAGAAAACAAACTGTTAGGAATATGATGAGATCTAGTTGTGTCAAGCATGGTGGAGCTACACATTGTTTTCCATTTATATTATTAAACATTCAATAAATAGTTACACTTCAACTGCTAAGAGAACGTAATGTCAATGGATAATTGACATTCTCGGCTAATATGAACAAACAGGAAGGAAATAGAGCACAATTGAAATGGATTACACACAAACCATGTTTTCAGGGATATGACACAAATATGATTGTCTCAAGCATGACAGAGCTAAGCCCCCTTCTTTTTTTAATGTGCATTTTACTTAACTTTTAATAAACTGTCACAGTTCACTTGGAATGTGAATGTAATGTCACTGGTCCATGGCTGAAATCAGGTCGTAAGAACATACAGCGACGAAATAATAGAGCCAAACAGAGCTGGCTGCACAGGAAACGAGCTTTTCAGGGATTTGACAGAATGCGATTGTGTCAAGCATGGCAGAGCTAAGCCGCCTTAAATTATTTATTTTTATTATTCCAGGAGTCTTTAATAAACTGTCACGGTTTCGTTCAGTTGCAATCTGTACGTCATGTCAATGACCAAAATTGAGCACCCCCTTTTCGTCTGTACACATTCAAGAGAAGGAAAATGAAAGTTGTTATAAAACCTTTTAGACATAATCAAAAGTCTTGGTGAACTACAGTTTGAAAGGTTGTGATTTCAAATCCTCCCACCACCAAACTGTGGGTGCTTTGCCAATCACGTGGCAAAAACCTCAATGCATGTAGACATGGTCAAGACGGCCTGCTGAAATTCAAATGCAGCATTAGAATGGGGAAGAAAGGTGATTTTAAGTGACATGAACGTGGCGTTGTTGGTGCTAGACAGGCTGGTGTGAGTATTTCAGAAAGTACTGATCTACTGGGATTTTCATACACATCTCTAGGGTTTACAGAGAATGATCAAAAAGAGAAACTATCCAGTGAGTGGCAGTTCTCTGGACAAAAATGCCTTGTTGGTGACAGAGGTTAGAAGAGAATGGTCAAACTTGTTGGAGCTGACAGAAAGGCAACAGAAACCACTCGTTACAACCGGGGTATGCCATCTCTGCATTCCCAACACATCAAACTTTAAAGTACGTGGGCTACAAGAAGACCACACCCAGGTGCCACTCCACAACAGAAAGTCTGAAAAAAATTGTTGGGTCTGAGGAATCTCATTCTGTTGTGACATTCAAATGGTAGGGTCAAAATTTTGGTCTACACAACATGAAAGCATAGATCCATTCTGCCTTGTATCATCAGTTCAAGCTGCTGGTGGTGTAATGGTGTAGGGGATATTTTCTTGGCACACTTTAGGCCCCTTAATACCAACTGAGCATCATTAAAACTCCACAGCCTACCTGAGTATTGTTGCTGACCAGGTTCATCCCTTATGACCACATTGTACTCATCATCTGATGGCTACTTCCAGCAGGATAACGTGCCACGTCACAAAGCTCAATCATCTCAAACTAGTTTCTTAATAAAACAAGACAAGTTCAATGTACTCAAATGGCCTCCACAGTTACCAGATCTCAATCCAGTAGAGCACCTTTGGGATGTGGTGGAATGGGAGATTTGCATCATGGAGGTGCGAATACATAAACTTGTCTTTGTTTAGGCTTGGTGTACTTTGTTCTACATGCACCTCAATGAATGCCTTTAATATAAACGCAGCTGAGTGAATGCACTAGAACGTAAGACCATTTGTACTACATCTCTCCTTTGTGTCATCTTACTCTGTGAACTATGATCTCACCTCAACTAGATCAAGCTGTGTTCTTTAATCATCCTGCTGACTCATGTCTCTGTCAGTGAGCTCCACATCCAGCTTCTAAAGGTGTCTCAGTGAAAGTATAGCAAGTAAAGGTTCTGCTTAAATCTTTTGCTACTTTCAGGCTCGTCAGTTTCTGCCCTGGGGCTCCTGGGTTGAACTTTAATCTCCATGCAAAGATCTTTTGATTCGGATTTAACCACCGGATTGCCTGTTATGCAATTTACTTCTGCTCACTCTGTGTCATCTTGGAATGACGTCGGTTCCGACTCCTATTTTTTACCATGCATACTCACTTCGCACACAATATAATCTTGCATGTGAATCACTGGGTGATGTAGCACCTTCCACACACTCCACGTAGAAAACAAATGGCGTTTCCACTTGTGGCATTACACATTACGTGTGTAAAAGTGACATCCATGATGGAAGACATGGTGTGGCGAAGAGGTTTATCACCAAGTCCTAGAATATTTCGCAGAGGATCAACCTGTCATTCTATTTATTTTTATGTCTCATTTTCATTGGTCTCAATTTCATCTTTATGTCTCATATATACAACCCAAATAAAAAGTTGGGATTGTATGGAATGACTTTTATTTCACTGCAGACAATATGACCCCAAGATATTCTGTTATATGTATATATTGTTTTGTTGATATGTTTTTCTGATCAGCTTCATTTCATTTGTTAATAAACATCCATTCCTGCATTTCAAACCTACTACACATTCCAGAAAAGTTGGGACAGGGGCAATTTAGGGCTAGTAATGAGGTAAAAAAATAAATAATGATGTAATTTCAAACAGGTAATATCAACAGGTGATAACAAGCCAGATTTAGTACAAAAGGCTTTGAGAGTCTTTGAGGAGCAAGTTCAAATGATCTCCAGTTCATCATCAAATGTGTAAGAAAAGTATTTAAAAACAATGTACCTCAAGTCATGATTAGAATCACCTGTTGACACCACCTTCATGAAATCACATCATTATTTAGACCTACCTTGAAATAAAAGTCAAGGGAAATGTAAGGAACACTGCACATATTTTTCATTTGCATTTTCTATATAGGTCCTAACGTTTCTTATTTGGTATTGTAGTTATATCACAGTCTTAATTTCCAGAACGGTTCCACAATTTCCTGCCTAGCTGGTATTTGAACTCTGGCTTGCATTTATAGTGACCATTCTTTGTCGTAATTGAAGTATAATGACATGTGTGACTGCCATGATTAAATGTCCTGACACTGAATCTCCTTACAAAGTGCATAACTTGGCCAAAATGTGTGTGTGTATACACGTGTGTGTGTGTGTGTGTGTGTGTGTGTGTGTGTGTGTGTGTGTGTGTGTGTGTGTGTGTGTGTGTGTGTGTATATATATATGTATATATATATATATATATATATATATATATATATATACATACATATACACACACACACACGGTGTCTCAAAATGAAGGAATTGCAAATATAAAATGAAAGCAGTTTGGTTAATGATCCAATTTCAGACACAAGCTGTGAGAGAAGGAGGGAAACCTGTTAGGTAATGGCTAATGTAACCAACGTGGTGTCCTTGAATTCATCTTTGGTTTTTCAAATGAGAAGGTGCATGTGTGACACAAGGTCTACATAATGTGTTTGATATTTCATTTAATTCAACATCTTTACACACAGTGGCAGTTAGTCCAGAGCAGTGTATAGTCTATCATAGCAGAGCCTATGGTAAGCGAGTTAATGTTTAAAACATTACATTACATTCACAACACTACAGTTGGCCAAAATCATTAACACAAAGCTTATTTTATAATAAAATGTTGAAACATGAGAGTGGAGACAAATATTTCTAGTCAAAATGCGTTTAGAACTGAATTCAACAAGGTCTATATATATATATATATATATATATATATATATATATATATATATATATATATATACACACACATACACATGTATGTATGTATGTATGTGTGTATGTATGTATGTATGTGTGTATAGATATAATATATATTATATTATATATATTATAAGATATATAGATATATATATATAGTATTATATATATATTATATATATATTATGATCTGCAGGATCCACTGCAGTCAGTGTTATTCCTCTGTTCTGATGTAATTACTACCATTTTATGTGTCTTAAATAAACAAAAGGTGCAAATGAAAATATTACAATTGGGAAGTACAACAAAGACAGAGGGACAAAGGGGAAGTGACTGGAGGCCATAGACCACTCATAGGCTTATGTGGGGTGGCTGATATGAGCTCCGACTAATCCATGTACCCTATTGTCTCATTTTTCAAATTCATCTCCTCTTTCATAAAGGAAGATAATGAGGTAGCAGAATGTTTGGCTGTAAGGGCACACTCAGGACAGCATGACGCAGAGAGATAAGAACCAGAAGAAGAGACAGGAGAGCACAGCACAAAGTGAGAGGGAGCAGTGGACAGGAAAGAAGAAAGGTTCAAATCATTATATTAAAATAAACTACACTCCTGGGCAAAAAAAAGGGCCAAATCCAAAACTTTTAATGGTCTCAACAACAAATAAGTGAATAAAAATAAAATAAAATTAGCAACAATTAAACAAATGGATGAAGAAACTGAAATGGAATAGCCTTTCACTTTGATTTCTTTAAATGTTTCTTTAAAGTCTTGTGGGTAAATGTGCAGTTAGCTTTTTAAGGAAAGACGAGTCAGTGTTGTTCAAGTCAATAGTAATGACTTCAAAGAATTGATGAGTAGTTGAAATGTTTCTTTCTGGCAACATCAGTAGTTGGTTCAAAGCTTTGACCTATTTCCTTAATAGCTGACAGTAAAATAGGGATTCGCTGCACCTTTAGGGTCTTGTAAATGACAGAATATGACAGAAAAATGACAGAACAACCTCTGCATGTTATGTTGCTATTTGAGAAGCAGATTTTCTCACTCCTCTATCTTGAGACTCACAAGATTGTGTACTATAAATGTCTACATATACATATATATCACTCCGGTAATTGAGTTTGTCTTCATGCGTAATAGGCTGCATCAGGTCTTTTGAATTACCAACTAGTGACTTATCTTTTAAGAAAGAAATTAGAATACCCAGACATGTTTATTGAATGTTGTATTTAAAAGAAAATCATAATTTTTCTTTTTGTGATTCTTCTTTGTGTGCAATAAAACTATGTTGGTCAATTTCCATGTTTCACCTCATCAACAGGCAGTGACGAGCAAATGGTGGCACAGGTCTCAGGATTGCATTTTCTCAGTTCTAATTTTCTGACCAATAATTTGCTGTTAGGATCATTAAAAGCTTAATATTATGTCATTTTAGGCTTGGTTTATTTGTATACAACTTAAAAATGGAACTGAAAATACAGTACTTTTTACAGTAGTTTTAGGTTATTTTTGTGCTTGTATTTTTGCACCCACATTTACACCACAATATTAGTGTCAGGAAGTAATTGAGAAACGCAGGCAAGTGCAGAAGTTGCTGAAGTCAGGTCCAAGCCTTTAGAAATCCAATTCATAAGTCCAGCACAAGCAATGGATTAGGTGAGGGGCAAACAGTATACATATACTATAGGTAATAAAATATAGCACAAGGGGTAATAAGGGTGGCACGATGGCTTGGTGGGTAGCTTTGTCACCTCAGAGCAAGAAGGTCCTAGGTTCAAGTCCAAGCGGAGTGGTCTAGGTCCTTTCTGTGTGGAGTCTTCATCTCATCCGCATGTCCATGTGCGTTTACACTGGGTACTCTGGTTTCACCCCACAGTCCACAGACATTGGCTAATTGGTGTCTCTAAAGTGCCCCTAGTGTGTGAGTCTGTGTATGAGTGTGTGCGACCCGGCAATGGACGGGTGCCTTGTCTAGGGTTGTTTGTGCCTTGCGCTATGTGCTACTGGGTCTACACCGGCTCTCCATGGACCCCGATCAGGATTAAGTGGTTAAGAAAATAAATTAATGAATGAATTAACAAAAGGTAACAAGACTCTAGACAAATACTTTGCACAGGAAACTTGTTGAAACTACTGAGGTGATATCAGATGAGCTCTGTTTCAAAGTCCTGAGTTCCTGACAATTAGTTTGATGTATTTATGCAAGGTTCTTCCCAAGGACCTGTATCCAAAATGGTGCCTGGGGTTCAAAGTTATTGATTTCACCAAATGTCATGAGATTTAACTACCCAAAAGTAATAAATATTATACACTGAATGTCCACTATACAACCTGCAGCTGTCTGAATTCTCCCTATAACGTATAAAGTATTTCAGTTCCATAACCTGCTATTAAAAAACTCACTTGCTTCCACAATAACGAATGCAGATAGAGAAATTCGATCCAAGAAATTAATGTGTCAATGTGTATTGGCTTAGTGGAAATAGATATCTGTTTAACTATGCTTAAATAAATACACCATGCTGTTGGGGACAATAAACTACAATTTTGTTCAGTAATTAATGAGGTAAAGTATATTAACGCCAGGAGAAATGCCGTTAAAAAGTCTTAAGAAGCCACATTACACATCTTTGGACATTTTTGTAATGTAAAAATACCTGCAAATTTTGAAAGCTTGCTCCCAAGCTGAAAAAAGCACAAATTAATTATGAGTCATGCCAGTTTGATTGCTACCAGAAAATACATGCTACAAAACAATATGCTTTAGCATTTAGCATTATAGTCTACCAGCTCATGAGTCGGCTATAGCAGAAAGTGAGTATGGAAGTGAATAATTTTACTCCACCCAGTGCCTGCAGGTTACTGCTTTACATTCACACTGCATCTTCCCACACACACACACCGGCCTTGACTAAGCGGAACAGGGTGAAGAATCAGTCACTATGTTTACATGGACTAAATAGTCTCAATAACTTCTGAAAATCAGATTTTGTCAGTAATCCCATCAATGAGTTTACATGCATTTGGGTAAACAGATAATCAGACAATAAAGCTCTACTTTGCAACCAGCCAATAATCTCACAAAGGGATGTGACGTAAACTTTAAACTTGAATAATTGATTCATGAAATTCTTCATTTCCCTGAACGCACAACTGCGTTTTGGAGTCTTCCCAAAAGTGTTTGGTAGCTATTTCACAGGTGCTACATGCTAGTCTGGGGTTGCCAGATATAGCGAGAGAACAGCAACCAGATCTGTGGAAACAAGACCAAAAGAAGCAAAGTCTTCGAATAAGTGGACCTGGCAACCGTGTTTGATTCTGCTAGCCGTTTGCGAGAAAGTTCTACACTACTTGGTTATGGCGATTTGTTTATCTGATTTTAACAAGATGCAGAACTTAAGAAATCCGATTATTATCGGATTTATGCATTTATGTCATTTAGCAGACAGCCTTATCCAGAACAACTGATAGTCTTACAATTTCAAGCAATTGTGGGTTAAGGGCCATGCTCAAGGACCCAACATTGGCAGCTTAGCAGAGGTAGGATTTGAACCCTGGACCTTTTTAAGTACAGTACCTTACCCAATAGGCTTCCACAGTTCCACTAAGTCCATGTAAATGCAGTCCTTGTGCCTGGTGCCTTTTTCTCAATATAAGAACTGTAATTTGTTTAAATCACTAGAACCAACAACTACTTTTCATTGTTATTCAGTTGGATCATAGCTGTAATAAGAGCTGCTGACCAACATGGGGTAACAGGAGAAATCGCCTAAGAAGTGGGGAGAATCAGGATAGTTAGACTTTCCTCAGTATAGCTTTACTCCCTTACTCTTGTTTGTTCTCTCTCTCGCTCTCGCTCTCGCTCTCTCTCTCTCTCGCGCTCACTGTCTCGCTCTGACTGTGTGTGTGCACTGTGATGTGAAATAATGGAAAAGAAGGAATCATACACACTGCACTTCAGTCTCTGACTATTTTGGGATAACACTGACAGGACGTTACAGGCCCACCCTTCCATATATCCATATATATACATTGTTTACATAAAGGAATTGTTTGGCATCCTCCCATATGTAAGTCACAAAAAGTTTACCATGATGTGTTAGACTCACACATGCACAGTGCGTTTAGATAATTTCTGTTCATATTGCAAGCATGAATTTAAGTAAGAAATGTGTATATACAGATGTGCTTGAAAGTTTGAACCCTTTAGAACGGTCTATAGGTCTGCATTAATATGACATGAAATATTCTTTGTGAACTTTAGCTTCACCCTGTTCCCATTCCAAAAAAAGTGATTTCCCAGCTGCTACTCTTCCAAAGACTATTCATGATCAAGCTTCTTCAAACTGTAGAAGGGTCAACTTGGAGGTCACACTAAATACTTGCCACTGTAGCCTGTAGAAACTGTTTCTTTGTTTCAGTTTTTAATACAGCATACAAGTGTCCTGTATTTTCTGGTTGTATGCTAGTAAAGACACTAAGATTGAGTTATATATGGTCATAATACAATTGCTAAAACGATCTCATGGTGTCTTAAGACTTTTGCACACTACTGTATATGATGCAGGGTGGCACACACACTCATGACCCAGTTTGGAGAGCCCCTAGCAGAGTGAGTACAAAGTGCATGAAAGGGGCAAGCAGACTGATCTGTGTTTGTGTGTATGAAGTATCAGCTGTTGGTCACTATGAGGAATCAATAAGCACACTAGCAGGAATGTCTCGAAGGACCTGTAAGCACTCATGTGAAAATCCACACCCCGAGAAAGAGAGCACACTCGTTCTTGTGCAGGGAGTGGAAATGAGATGCGTACCTGAGTGAGGACAGCGCGTTATGCCGAATCGCTGGCTGCACAAGACATAACTAATTTTCGACTCATTCTTATTCAAGTCAACTTTCCGAAGAATTTCATCTGATTAAAATTGTCTGGAGTGCTTTCAGAAGACAAATTTACTCATGACTGTTGTGCACTGTGATTTATTCCTGCGCTGTGCAGTTTACTAAAAGATTCAGTCTTGCAAAGTGTGGGTGTTGATGGCTTCATTACCATCGCTTCTGTGTCTAGCTGGACCCAGAAGCATGTGGAGTCATTTTTTTTCCTTCCAATATTAATCATACACAAATGCAAAAACATATACTGATGAGGCAAAACATGTTGACTACTCACAGAGCGAATAAGGAATAGTGATGAATAAGTCAATAGCACATGTTAAGGTCTGGGTTATATTAGATGGTATGGGAATTTTACTCAAGCAATGGGGGTAGCACTGTCACCGCACTGCAAGAAGGTCCTGGGTTCAATCCCAGGTGTGGTGGTCTGGGTCCTTTGTGTATGGAGTCTGTATGTCCTCCTCGTGTCTGCGTGGGTTTACTCTGGGTACTCTGGTTTCCTCCCACAGTCCAAAGACATGTTAAGTTAATTGGCATCTATAAACTTGTCCCTAGTGTGTCAGTTTGTGTGCTCTATGATGGATTGGCACCCTGTCTAGGGTTGTTCCTGCCAGGTTTTCCTGTGACCCTGTCCAGGATTAAGAGGATAAGAAATTGAATGAATGATGAAAAGTCAAAGCTTGTGAAGCTGTTCTGGTGAGCAGTGGTGAGTACCTACTGGGAGAGATATGGAGGGAGGGCAAAGTACAACCTGACCAGTCTTTGTTTCATCTGGCTGATCTACCGTGTTGTTCATAATACTGTCTATCAGTGCATTTTTGACTTCCATCATACAAAAGTATCAGGTCTATCATACCATCCTATTAAGTGTTATGGCTTTCCAATGGGCAGGGTCGTAACAGTACATTACTGTATTATCTGTAATTGTTGTGAATTGCCATGAATGAAAAAAGGTTTAGTATGCACATAATTTAGGCTTTGGATGCGATAGCATTACAGATGCTGTGTAGATGGTAGCGTTCCACTAGTGTTTTCAGCTGCATCTCTGACATTTATGTATCCTTTGCACCATTTTTATTTACATTACAGTAGCCTAAAAGACTTTGTGAATATGATAATGTAATTTATGCTTAAAGGGCATAAAACATTCCCAGGTACAGAAGCATTGTTAGTGCAGTTTCAACTCTCTCATTTCTATGATTTGCAAGCTCACCCTGCTAACTGTACCTCTTTCGAGTTGTATGTGGTGTCCTTACATTTAATACAACTTGAGTATTAACTTCAATTGTGTGATTTTCACCTGTTTGTGAAAGCTTGTTTTACCATTGCCCGTATGAACATAAGGATGTTCCATGGCACACCACCTTGTACAACCTCTCCTGACACAAACTCATCTAATTAAAGCATCGTCCAATTTGTACACCCAGTTCATAAGGATCTACAGCTAATTACTGTAAAGGTGCTGTAATCAGGACAACATTGTAGAGAGTGTAAGCCATATAAGCAGAGTCAGAGCTCCCTCCAATTTCTACACTCCATCCATAAGGAACTGGAAACTCGTTGAATTTGGTTCTCGGCACTTTTTGAGTAGAGAAATTTGTCTCGGTTCTCATCAATTTCTCAGTACTTGGTGCACTTGCTTAAACTTGTATGAGTCAAGCCACGAGACTCGTTTTGAAACTGAATTCACGATTCAGTACACAGTGATTCAGCGATTCAGATTCACAATAGCCCTTTCTCAGTGAAGACCTCTGCTGTGTTTATCGTGTTTTTCTTTTTTCTATATTCTCAGTGAAAATAAGTCCCCATAGGTTCTAAAATAGTTAGTAATGACATCCAACCGAAAGCTAGCTAGCCCCCAAGTTCACCAATAGTGTTTTCACTTTCAATCCATTACTCGCTAAACTACATGAGATTTTTCACTTTATTATAAAATAAGTTTTGATTTTGTCCAAGTAGATTAATATAAGTGTTAATGTGTAATTGTCTCCTCTGTGATACAGTATAGACTATATTAAACTCATCAGTTCATGATACTCTTAACTTATGATGGATTTGTCCGGAACATATCCCCTTTGTAAATCAGGCAGCACCTGTACAATACAACTCCATTAATGCATATAATGCCTTATACACTGTGGATTTTCTGGGGATCTGGAAGAAATTAGTTCAGTTTACATTGTGGAACTCATCAAACCTTCTGGAACGAATTAAAGAAGTGAAACAAGGTACCACTGTAGCCTTTTCCACACTGTATATCAAGTATGTACAAAGGAGGATGAAATCAAAATTTTCCTGCTTTACAGCATTATATAAGTGTTCTGCTTTGGGTGCTATCCTTCCACTTGTCATATGAAACAAGCATCCATAATGACTAGTTATCTAAAACCAAATTTAAAATAATTCCAGGTAAGAGGAAGGCAGTCTGTGAAGCTTGTGTTTGACCAATTAGTCACATTAAATGGAGCACACTCTATAACCCTATGTCTTGGTCAGAGAAATGGCAACTCTTATGCAGGCGCGACAAATTTCATGGAAATACCACCCAGTTATAATGATGTCCATGGCTATTCCTGGAAATGAGTATGATTTCCTGGTTGGTGCAAAGCCTAATATTGCTGTAAAATGACTGTCTAAGCAGAATCTTGTAATCCTGGTCATGAAAATAACTACATTTTAACTGTGTTTTTAACTCTGAACCCCAGCTATTCGAAATCCCTGCTATAACGTGATGTATTTTAATTCCATAACCCGCTATCTGTAGTTCTGGTGGCTCAGTGGTAAGAGCTGGCCAGGGAAAATGGCAGTTCAAGAGATGCTGGGTTTGAACTGCAGTTGGGGCTTATAATGTGAAGGTCAGGAGGTTCTTTTACAGAATGCTGCGATGAACTGCTGCCCTTTCTAGCTAGTGCCCTCTGCCTGGAATACTAGTTTAGGCTCTAGACCTTCCTTTAAGATCCTGATAAGCCATGGTAAAGCAGGATGCTGGGCACTCAGGTGGCACAGTGGTCTAATACAAACTGTGGGGATCTGGGTTCAAGTCCCAGCGGTGCCTTACATTTACAGCATTTAGCAGACGCCCTTATCCAGAGCGACTTACAATCCAAGCAATTGTGGGTTAAGGGCCTTGCTTAAGGACCCAACAGTGGCAACCAGGCAGAGGTGGGATTTGAACCTTGGACCTTTTGGTCCATAGTCCAGTACCTTAACCGCTAGGCTACCACAGTACCAGTGCCTTCTGGCAGGGTTGCATGTGGACATAACTGGCTGTGTCTGAGGGAGGAGAGGTTGGTTGCAAGTCCACCCCTGCCCTCAGGGATATTATACTGGCATATAGCAGAAGTAGATATCCTTGTAAGTGTAGTTTTTTGTGTATCTTTCATTTTGGGTGACTTTTTACTTTCTCTCCACTATATTTCAAAGTCAGATATCTTACTGTTTACTCCACAACATTATGCAAAATCTGTTGTTTTGGCTTATTCGTGCATAAAAAGCATAACCTATAAAAACAAAAGAAGCAGGAAGAAAGCACACCAATCAGGCTACAGTGCATACTGAACTTGTTTTGACCAGTTGGTCTAATTAATAACATCCTGTTAAAATGATTGGTGTAACACAGGTCTTGATAATAGGACATCAATAGGACGTTTCTAGATTATTTGTTGTACTGGGGCACACAGAATTTAGAGAGGCACAGCTTTACGCCTGTGGTAGCCAGTCAGTCATGGGGCACAACTGCACATAACGAATAACCTTGTTAAACACTAAATAGATGAAGGGATTTAACAAGTGGGAGTTACTCTGCCATGGATGAGAAATTAAGAACAGAATTTTTATTAATTGCATTAACTAAACATATAGCCATAAGCTATCAATGACTTTCTTTTAAATGTTTGCGGATGTCTGTTACTCCATGAGAATAACCAAAAGAAACTGGTTCTGACTGAAAGCGTTCAAGCTTTTTGAAAGATTTTTGGTCATTATGGGAAATGTACTGCCTGCAGTGAATTTGCATGCCATGTCCTTCTGATACTTTCACTTTCAATGCTTCGGTACATCTGAAGGCAAGTACATTTGCACTTTTACTCAAGTGGAGGTCTAAATGGAGGACTTCTACTTTTACTGGAGGTAATATTTTACCTTGGGTATCTCTGCTGTAACTCAAGTACATGATTTGTGTACTTCGTCCACCACTGCCTACCATTTCCCTGTTCTCAGTGGCATATATAAACTGACAATTTATTCAGTGGTTATGTAAGGAGGGTGAACACTGTAGAGAGCAGAAGCCCTGTCAAATACTATATACTATATATAACAGGTCAGGAGAACCAGTCATAAACCACTTTAAATATGCTGGAACAAGTCAAGGATTAAATAATGGAAATAGGGCTCCAGCTAGTTGAATATTCATTATCCATGTTCTGGAAGGAAGTACATTTGAGTTTGATTGTAGTTGCTTTGTTATTATCATGGTAACAAAATGTCATTTCCCCAAGTCTGCCGAGAGCTCTTAATCCAGGCCGAGTTGGAAGCAAATTTCTGGCTGAGAGACAAATAGTTTGAGGTTCCAAAACGGGCACCAGTAGCCTGTCAATTGAAAAGGGTCAGGAGCAGCAGAACCCGTAAGGCAGTAATATTCTCTGCGATACAGAAGCTGTGTGTCCTTATATCTTAACTCTGAAATGATGGAGCACTCTTCTTATTACAGCTTCATAAATCTCTGACATTTTGACTCCTTCTCTTTCACCCTGACTGCCCCTAATACATTTAATTCTCTCACTGAGCCAAGAGGATCAAATGTGCACAGCTCAAAGACTGAATGGGTGTAAGATGGATGTTGACTGGATGAGACATGCCAACCTCAAGAGACGGGCATAAATCATTGGCCAGATCGAGAGGAGTAGGGAGTGAAAGACAGAAAGAAAGAAAAGAGATGAACCAACCTAATAATTAATCAATACCATGATTAGAGAGAAAAGGAAAATGGCCAAAAATGATTTTGCCTATGCCAAGGGAAAGACTGAAGAGATTGTGGGTGATATTTGAAAGGAAAATGTTGAAAAACAAAGTACTGCAGGGGTGCCTAAAGCAAAAATCCTACAACTCTACATGCTTGTCACTGATAAGCCAAGTTGCAAGGGAGATAATCAGGAAGAACAATCAATACTTGCCCCCTGCACTTGTTTTCTCTCCGCTACACCTCACCACCTCTGTTTAAATAGAGCAACTGCTGCTCAGCAAATCCCTTTTTTCTCACTTCATATCTCTATTCATTTTTCCTTTCCCCACTGTCTTACAATTGAGAAGGTATTATGTGCATGACATAGGAAAAAAAGGAAAGGAAGATCTCTAGAGAATTATAGAGAGAGGAAGAAGAAAAAACAAATGTCTCTCCAGGCTACGTTTTGTAGAGTTAAGCAGGTCCAAGCATTAAGCAGTCACGTTGTACAGTAACACATAACACATTAGCATAACAGACTCAAAACACTGGAAAACAAACAGCAGATTTCTTATATACTAAGCATCCAACAAGGGTGGGTTGGTTTTTATCTGGGATGGACCATCACACAGTGTGCTTTACTCTTTTGGATGAAATGTATGCAGTGTGCTCTGGACCAAAGATGTTTTTTTTAGCAACAAGTCCAAAAGCCAGGGTCTGATTATCTTGGTGTCTGGAAGCAAAGCTTGCCACAAGTTTCTCCCCAGAGAGTCCTTTCCTCGGCCTCCCAGTAATACTCCAGCTCTCTCTAGTCAGGCTGGCTCAACCTGCACTTACTGTACCAGCCTAACAAAAAACACACTCTCAAAACCTCACCCCGACTCACTCTTAAACACTTCCTACAAGAATTACATGTCCCTTAGCTAACATCTCTTAAGCTGTTGGTTTTTAAGAAATCTCTATTTATCTGCAGGCCCTTTCCCCCCAATATACGGTGGTGCTTAAGTTTGTGAACCCGTTACAATTTTCTATAATTCTGCATAAATATCACCCAAAAAAATCATCAGATTTTCACACAAGTCCTAAAAATAAAAAGAGAACCTAGTTAAACAAATGAGACAAAAATATTATACATTGCCATTCATGTAGTTAACAGCTTCAGTTCTGGGATGTTGGTGGGTTTCCTCACATTAGCTGCTCGCTTCAGGTCCTTCCACAACATTTTAATTGGGTTAAGGTCAGGACTTTGACTTTCCAAAACATTAATTTCATTCTTCTTTAACCATTATTTGGTAGAACGACTTTTGTGCTTAGGGTCGTTGTTTTGCTGCATGACCCACCTTCCCTTGAAATTCAGTTCATGGACAGATGTCCTGACAATTTCCTTTAGAATTCTCTGATATCATTCAGAATCCAATGTTCCATCAATGATGGCAAGCCGTCCTGGCCCAGATGCAGCAAAACAGGCCCAAACCATGATACTACCACCACCATGTTTCACAGATGGGATAAGGTTCTTATGCTGGAATGCAGTGTTTTCCTTTCTCCAAACATAACGCTTTTCTTTTAAACCAAAAAGGTATATTTTGGTCTCTTCCGTCCACAAAACATTCTTCCAATAGCCTTCTGGCTTGTCCACATGATCTTTTGCAAACTGCAGACGAGGAGCAATGTTCTTTTTGGAGAGCAGTGGCTTTCTCCTTGCAACCCTGCCATGCACACCATTGTTGTTCAGTGTTCTTCTGATGGTGGACTCATGAACATTAACATTAGCCAATGCGAGAGAGGCCTCCAGTTGCTTAGAAGTTACCCTGGGGTCTTTTGTGATCTCACCAATTATTACACGCCTTGCTCTTGGAGTGATCTTTGTTGGCCGACCACTCCTGGGGAGGGTAACAATGGTCTTGAATTTCCTCCATTTGTACACACTCTGTCTGACTGTGGATTGTTGGAGTCCAAACGTTTTAGAGATGGTTTTGTAACCTTTACCAGACTGATGAGCATCAACAACTCTTTTTCTGAGGTCCTCAGAATTCTCCTTTGTTCTTGTCATGATATACTTCCACAAACACGTGTTGTGAAGAGCAGACTTTGATAGACCCCTGCTCTTTAAATAAAACAGGGTGCCCACTCACACCTGATTGTCATCCCACTGACTGAAAATATCTCACTCTAATTTAACCTTCAAATTAACTGCTAATCCTAGAGGTTCACATACTTTTGCCACTCACTAATATGTAATATTGGATCATTTTCCTCAATAAATTACTGACAAAGTATAATATTTTTGTCTCATTTGCTTAACTGGGTTCTCTTTATCTACTTTTAGGACTTGTGTGAAAATCTGATGATGTTTTAGGTCATATTTATGCAGAAATATAGAAAATTCTAAAGGGTTCACAAACTTTCAAGGACCACTGTATCTCGTCAGTCCACCATGAGGTAATAGTTTGAACGCGAATGCTCCCCCTGAGCTTGCCGCCTTAGCTCCCAGATCAGAAAACATGATCCGGATCCCAAATCTTACTTCTCCATGGCTGTCCAAACTGACTTGGGCCAAACTGACACGATTATCCCTATTACCCAGTCCCCCACTATCCTGCCCTCACATTGCACTTATATGTTCTGGGCCTGAGCATGCTTTTTGTCATCATGATACTACAGTTTGTGGTGGTTTATGTTTGTTTGTTTATTTGGTTTATGTAACATCATTATTCAGTATCAAAGGTACTCAGTACATTCAGTATATATGTACTACTGTATATATACTCAGATCGGGGCCAATTTTGCATAATCGATTAACCTAAAGTGTGGGAGGAAACAGGAGCACCTGAAATAAACCAACATGGACATGGGTAAAACATGCGGACTCCACACAGAAAAGACCCAGACTGCTCCACCTGGACCTTCTTGCTGTTTGTGGTGGAGAAAGGTGTGCTTGCACAGCACAATGGATTTTATGGTTGTACTTACTATGTGGCTTGGAGTTGTTTTGGGCACACTTATGCACAGCGCACTCATACACCTTTTAAATTGATTTTGCAATGCAGTGATTTTCAGCTACTCCTGCTGCATATATAAGATTTTTACCGAGGCAGCTCGCTAGACGTTATTCGAGTTCTGTGCTCAGGCATGGTTAGCGATCACACTACATGTGTACTGTGCCATGCCTAAGCCCACCTCTTCAAGTGGCCTTGAGCACATTTCAGTGTACCGTATCCTGGTACGGTACAGAGCAATCACACTGGTCAAATGACTCTGGGGGTAAAACATGCTCAGGCACAGTACAGATCCCCTAGTGTGAGTACACCTTTACTCACTTGCCTTCCTTAAACAGCAACTAAAGACCCACCTTTTCATTCAGCAGCTAAGTGTGTACTAAAGCTGTGTCTATTGACAGTATATACCATGTGGTAGTAGGAAAATGTCCACCAGTAGCAATCCTGCTTTATCACTTATACCATAGCATTTTTTATATCACTTATATTTTTCTCTAAATGGACCTAAAACAAGCTGTTTTCCTCAAGTAGAGTACCATAGAACCAATAGCCATAAGAAAGGGTGGTGGAGCAAATGGCAACCTAGCAAATGGAAAGACATAATGAATAACATTTTATATTATATTTGTAAGAACATGGCCCCAATTTACACAGCTATAAATGAGGGGTTCGAGAAGCTAATCAAAACCCTTGACTGGAGGTGTGTAATGACAACTCTGAAACACTTGAGTGAAGTCAAGGTCCTGCATTTATATGCCCAATGGTGGCACAAAATTGAAGATATTATTTTCGGCTGCTATATTGATGCTGGGATTTTTTTTTTACACAGTTTTATATTTGCGCTGCTGTATAGCATTGCTATGTTGACAAATTTACAAACTACAGTTTTCAATAAATATTCTGAAATATGGCCAAATTACAGTGGTATAAAACTTGACAGAGGATTCTGACACTTTTAATTCTTAAACTCTGCTATTTCAGCAACACTCACTTGATACACATTGATAATATAAATCATACATTTCTGGATTCTTCACAGACAGTTGCAGTAGAACGGGTTGTACTGATACCCCAGGGACTCTCAATATGACACATTTACAAGTTTCCACTTCCAACAAGTCAGTTCATCAACTTTCTGCCCTGCTGTCATTAAACAAAGTCCATAGAGAACTGGTTTGCCAGCTTTGATTGAGAACTTGGCTGGCACAAAACCTTGACCTTAACTCCACCAGACATGTTGAGATGTCATTGGAATGCCAAAATTGAGCCAGTGCTTATCTAATTTACATACAAAAGTATATAATTCTTTGGGTGCTCACAAGTCAGATGTTTCATTAAATATGTACTATATATATATATAATGAAACATATGTTCCTTTACTTTTGTCATGCAGTTGAGGCAGTCCTGTTCTGGTGCACTACAGACCTATCTCAGTGCCACAGGTAACACTGAGGACCCCTGGTGAGGTGGAAGCACTAGCAACCATATTGGTTCAAAATCTCACTTATAACGCCAACAAGTTTGTGCTGGCGAGGTGTTCCAGACCTGTCTGTAATCCTGTGTTATCTCCAGAGGCCATCTGAGTTTGAGTTCCTCATGGCACGGGGCCTTGGTCTGTTGCATGTGAGAGAGTATGAAAGTGTGTGAGAGATAAAGACTGAGTTTTGTTTATAACAGCCTCTCATTGTCCTTTCATTCATGGACTAAGCTCATTCATGATGTTGTCTGGAAGAGTGATGCCGTAAGAGGATGATGAATAATTCCCTAGTTGTGAAAGAGCCCAATAGGGCATCTACATGTCCAGTAATCAAATCCAAGTGTTGGTTCACAAGCATCTTGTGAACATTATGAACATTGTGCAAAATTGTGCATAGATACAAAGGATATATAAAAGCATTCAGGCCTTTACAGCAACTTCATCCAATGCAGGCCAAATGGATGAGAGAAGATGAAAACAAAGCTGAAACACAGCGTAGTAAAACAGAGTTGCATTTTTAATCTGAAAACAGCATAATGTGACATTTATAATTTAAATCTCAACCGCTATCTCATTATTTTTGACAGTGCTTTTGGAAATAATCAAGTTTTAAGTTGATTTATCTTTATTATTTTATCTTTAAAGCTCAATGAGTGGGGCCTTCTTAGTTCATATGTGTTTTAGCCCAAATTCACCTGCAATTTTGGCTAAATGTGTGTTTCTCCTGCTGATAAAATTGCCAGTGATAGTGATTTTCTGTTTCTTTTCTTTTCAAGTTTTTAATTAATTTAAAAGACAAGAGAGCTTTAATAGGGTTCAGTTCGCTATGCATGCTGCTGGACTGTTAGACAAAACTAGATTCTACTTCTATAGTGTAATATCCAAAGCCTAAAATGTTTCCCAGTGTTTGTGGTGTATGTCATTAGTTAATACATTTTGATTCGTGTCGATAATGCATGGAGTGGGTGGAGGAGATTTCTGTGTACACAGCATTCCTGTCAGACTATGCATTTGTTCATCCAGTGCGAGTCATTTGCATTAAAATCTCAAACATTTTACAGGATGGCAGTCAATACTGAGTGTTTGTATGACAACAGACAAAAATTCAGGAATAGTTTCATGACAGCATTGGAGCTGCTATTGCCACCACAAAATTGTAAGAAACACAAAGCAAAAAACCCACAGCCATATCCTATAACAGATATCATAAGCCATTTCTTGTGGTTAAGCCCAACATCTGCTTTAACTAACTGTAACAGTATATGTGTAGTCTTCAATATCAGTATGAACCACAATGTGTCTTCTTTTATTCCAGTCTTCTTTTATTGCGCCTGTCTGTCTGAACTTAACAAGCTACATCTGAGGTGTACATCACAAATATAACACCTCAGTATAGTACTTTGTTCCCATCACAGATCATACTGCTTTGAAGAGAAACCTTGTCCTCCAGGGACATCCTGGTACTATCAGCAATTCTGAGAAGTTGTGGTCTGCGATTCCCATGCACAAGTATAGGAAAGCTGTGTTTCTTATTTTCCGATTATTTAATAATGCAATGCAGCTGTTACATAATTTAATAGTACAGTGGTACGTTGGTTATTGACCACTTCAGAACTCATCGAATTTGTTTCTCAACGCATTTTGACTAGAAAATTTTCTCAGTTCTCGTTATTTGCTCGGCACTCGGCGCACTTGCTTAAACTTGTATGCGTCGAGCCAACAACTGTTGCTCAGTAATATCTCCACTATTTTCATCATGTTTTTCTTTATTTTCACATCTACAGTACTGTATTCTTAGTGCAAATAAATCTCCATGGGTCCTAAAAAGGGTTGTATTGACTGCCGACTGAAAGGAAACAGGAACTTAATGCTTTAGAACACAGGCTGCACACCTTGTACACCTGTACACTTGTATTGTACACCTGTACAATACAACTTCTTTAATGCATATAATGCCTTATACAGTGTGGATTCTCTACAGGTCTGGAATGGATTCATTCAATTTTCATTATTCCTTATGGAAAATTTGCTCGGTACTCCTCGTTTTCGGTACTCAACAAGCTTTCTGGAACGAATTAACGATGAGAAACAAGGTACCACTGTACCTGCATCAATCATCTCCAAGAGCATGTGTGAACAGTCCCACGTCGGTACTTGATGTAGCGCAGATGTCCATTCTGTCGTCGAAGGCCACTTGCGCAATTATTACTCGCTCAGAGCAATCAACTGCTCCTGAGCCTCTCTGCCATTTGTCCTCAAGTCGGCCTTGTTTTTTTTGGTTAACAAGATGTTGTGCAGTGACACTATGCTGTGACCCAAGATAATAGAAAAGAGTGTGAACATGGTTGAGGACAGTAGATCAGTAATGGTAAACTTCTCATAACCATGACTTTGCAGACAACGTGAGCTAATAACGCTATGAAGAAACACTGGAAATAAATATTTATTCCAGTACTAATTTAAAGGTATACAGTAGGTAGAGTTACCATTACTTAACGATTCGCTGTTTAACGTCCATCCGATCAATATCCGTTTACGTTAATGGCTGAGCTCTTAAGAATTATGACAGCAAATAAAAATCGTACTGTACATATGTCTTATATATATCTCTTAATGTGTCACAGAAATGTCAGTGTCTTTTTCACATCGTCAACTTAAAAAAACAAAGACACGAGTGAAGATTAGTGCAGGAAGCTAGTTTGTGTTGTATTGTGGGCATGAACAGACTACAATGCACTTAAGTAAACAAGAAAATGGTTCCATACAGTCACTGTGAGGTTTACACCATCATTCGCCAGCCTTTCAGCTATATACTGCCAGATATATTTTTTTAAATCCATGTTTTTATAGTCATTTACACTCTTGTGCTTTCCTACTAGCAGGATGAGCTCTTCTGCCTGGTGACTGAGCTCTGATTGGTCAGCATGATTGTAATGCATCCAAACAATGCAGAAATGAGCACAGGCTCCGATTGACAATTTTACGCAGCGTCTCAGTCTGTCAGTTTCGGACTCGGTGTGAAGGGCATTAATATACGTGTGCTCTTTTTCAAACCCGACATGCATTTTTTCAGTCCGCAAAAATCGGTATCATGTGAAAAGGCCTTTATTTCTAAATAGAAAGAAAACTAGTATGAGTGAAACCTTGTGACACCTGCTGACAGAAAAGAGAATCACAGTCCTGAAGGACAGAAAACAACATGGTAGAATTTCACTCTAGTTTTTGTATTCAGTAAGTGTTTCGAGTTTTATAAGATACAAAGATAGGAATTACTGTATTTCATTGTACAGTACTGTACTAAATGTTTTTATATTGTGTTTTAATTAATGTTATTGTTTAAGCTACTACAGTTGGGCAAAAAAGTATTTAGTCAACCACTGATTGTGCAAGTTCTCCTACTTAGAAACATGAGAGAGGTCTGTAATTTTCATCATAGGTACACTTCAACTATGAGAGACAAAATGAGAAAAAAAATCCAGGAAATCACATTGTAGGATTTTAAAAGAATTTAATTGTAAATTATGGTGGAAAATAAGTATTTGGTCAATAAATTTGGTTCAAGTCAATACTTTGTAACATAACCTTTGTTGGCAATGACAGAGGTCAAATGTTTCCTGTAAGTCTTCACCAGGTTTGCACACACTAGCTGGTATTTTGTCCCATTCCTCCATGCAGATCTCCTCTAGAGCAGTGATGTTTTGGGGCTGTCACTGGGCAACACGGACTTCACAAGTTTTCTAAGGGGTTGAGGTCTGGAGACTGGCTAGGCCACTCCAGGACCTTGAAATGCTTTTTACGGAGCCACTCCTTCGTTGCCCGAGCGGTGTGTTTGGGATCACTGTCATGCTGGAAGACCCAGCCACATTCCATCTTCAATGCTCTCAGTGATGGAAGGAGGATTTGGCTTAAAATCTCACCATACATGGCCCCGTTCATTCTTCCCTTACGACGGACAGTCGTCATGTCACCTTTGCAGAAAAACAGCCCCAAAGCATGATGTTTCCAAACCCCATACTTCACAGTAGGTATGGTGCAACTCACCATTCTTCTTCCTCCAAACACGAGTTGAGTTTTTCCCAAAAAGTTCTATTTTGGCTGAACTTCTTTCAACAGCTCTTTGATCTTGAGTTTGGAGTCTGACTGTTTGAGGCTGTGGACAGGTGTCTTTTATACAGATAACAAGGTCAAACAGGTGCCATTAATACAGGTAATGAGTGGAGGACAGAAGAGCTTCCTAAAGAAGTAGTTACAGGTCTGTGAGAGCCAAAAATCTTGTTTGTTTGTGGGTGACCAAATACTTATTTTCCACCATGATTTACGATTAAATTCTTTAAAAATCCTACAATGTGATTTCCTCATAGTTGAAGTGTACCTATGATGAAAATTACAGACCTCTCTCATTTTTCTAAGTAGGGAGAACTTGCACAATCAGTGGCTGACTAAATACTTTTTTACCCCACTGTACTAATACCCATGCTTTGCCTGTTTTTTTTGGGTGTCCACAAACGTTTGGTCATATAGTGTGTATATATAAGCTTGTTAATTCAGACCTTTGTACAAGAAGTAAAATAAAGTGATACAGTAAGCAAGAGGTAAGAGATATGTCATTCTGTATCAGGCGCAGTAAATATTATGGAATGGCGCACACCTGTATTATGGAATGGTTGTAAGATGATGCTATGCTGTTAATCTGGAATCTGTTTTCAAATTTTAATTAAAAAAATTTGTATTTCTGTTCTTTCTCACATTCTCATATATGGTGCATTTGACTAACAAAATCTGCTGGACATTGCTATGTTCTTTTTTTTTAAAACTCTGATCACTTACTGAGACTGACTAAAGCAGACGCTTTTGCCCCAGGTAGTACACAGACATTGCTGCAGAAGAAGGCATCTAAGGGAGACTGAGAGGACGAATCAGCTGCTCACCACAGTGTACTAGTGACAAACGTTCCTGTAAACCAGCTTTAGGTTTTGAACCATTTTCAGTGTGAAATGAAAGAACGCAGCATGATTTGCCTTAAAGAAATTTGGCAGTCGGAAGTAATGATCAGACTGATGCATATTCTGAAATATGACAGAGTTAACAATCTTTATGGTAAACACAAGGGACATTCTGTTACTACCTGTCTACCACCCATCACTGGTAACTTACTGAGCTGCTTGGTTTTTTCTGCTACAGAAAAACCCTGTAACAGTGTCCGATTATTTATTTAGCAACATCTAGATGTTATCCCAACCAGACACTGTGATGAACAAGATTCCACAAACAGTTAAACTACCACTTTTGTACCTGAGAACAGGGCACAATAAAAAATAGCCAGTTAAGACCACTTAAACAGTCAAGACCACTAAAACGGTCAAAAGCACATACAGTAACAGAGTGTTCAGCAACACTAATGAAGCCTGCGGAATTGGCTGCACGCCATAATCTACACCATCTGCACTGCAGTTTGCCCCATCTCTCATCTGGATGAGCTAAATTCTTTCTACATCCATTCTAAAGTAAATAACACCAATTGAGCAGCTCCAGTGGCTCAGTAGTAAGAGCCATCTGCTGGAAATGCCAGTCCCTGAGGAACTTGGTCCAAAACCTGCAACAAACTGGCACTGTGTCCAGACTGTATTCCTCTGTCTCTTGCAACCCTGACTAATATAAGCAGGATATGCCTTGCTTTTGATTTGCTTAACACCAATCTCTCAGTCTAAGTACCCACTATGGATGCAGACAGTGCGTTTTCGATTTCTGTGTGTAATGTGCATTGATTTTCAGGCAAGTTAACAATCAAAAGCAAGAAGCCTTAAGCCCTGGACATGATATCAGATGACAGCATGGTGATAGCATGTACAGTTCCTGGTGTGTTCACAGATATTTACTGCCTGTAATAAAACAAGTCCGTCTGTGTGCACGTCTCCAAGCACAACAAAGTAACGTGAATGATTGGCGCCCCACTGCACTTACTTCTATCATCTGTAATTGGTTTGACATACTTTAAGCACTTGGTTTGCTCTACCCTACATTAGAAACATTGCAATTTGCCCACAATGAAAATAGATTGACATGAGCACATCACCATGCTATACGCAGTCATCACTCATCTGGAAAAAAGGAGAACGTATTGTTACTGGATACAGTCTAGAAGTTCATACCTTAGTGCCCTCAAGACTGTATAAGAAGCTTAGGTATAAAGGCCTCGCCATGCAGCTAGAGCTATAGGATTTCACCAGAGAGGGTCAACATTCTAAATTACTTGATATCCACATCCTAGAGGACATCAGATAGGTTTGCACTCACTGAGGCTGTGATCCAGGAGCTACTTGTCTTTGTTAGCTGGCAAATACAAGCGTATGGACTGTAAAGAATGCTTTTATGCACTGCTTGTGGCCCAGGTAATAAATAGATCAAGAATCTTTCATTACATTTGGCTAAAGTCTTTCAGCTCCAAAATGGTTCTACTAGAACCATGATTTATACAACAGATAAAGCTGCTGTTAATTATGGTTATTTTACTGTCACTCTATCTCCTGGAATAAACCGGTCTGATCAACTGATGGGTGGACTAAATTGCAACTTGATGGGTATATGGATACAATGGCAGATTGATGGATGTATTTATGCATGGATCAGTGGTGGCTAGTAGTTTTTAAAATAGAGAAAACATGTTTCATTAAGTTTGGACACACTGATTTCTCTTTGTATAGCCATTTTACTTAAATGCTAATTTTAAATATACATACATAAATAAGTTTGTCCATGCAAATGATCTGTTGACAACAATATTTTTTCATTAAAGATTTATTAAGCCAGCATCCCAGTTTTGTGGTATGTTATTTGACAAGTGAAGGTAGCATAGAGGCATAGTGCAAGCTGGCTTGTTATGACTGGCCTGTAAACTTCCCAGATTGCTCTGGTGATAGCTTGCAGCTGAGCGTGAAGGCATATAATGCTGAATTGAGCCACGGATCAGAGCAGTGGCTTTAATTGCACGTCTAATGCATGGTAACGGTAATTGTGTGTGTTTTGAGAAGAAAAGGAATGACTGACAAAATAGTTTTTTGAAAATAGTTACAAGAATGAGATTTATCAAGGGAAAAAGAGGAGATCTGAGTATGGTCTCAGCCTTAGGTTGTTGGTTTATGTACCTTATTTTGTATTGCTGAAGCAGGAACGCATTTTAAGTATCCCAATTGGTAGATACCAATCCTTGGTTTCATGTCCTTGTATTGTTGTTGTTGGACCATATATATATATTTGTACTGTCTGTTACTCAAGTCCCCAGGTTGCACAACCAGTTACCTTGGTAGCCAAACAGCTCCAGAGATCCGATCTCAACCTCAGACCCACCTGTGTGTGAATATGGTTGAAAGCTTGATTGTGCAGCAGATACACAGAGGCACATGGGCTTCAGTTGTCCATAGTTATCACACAGAAAATTAGATGTCCAGATAAATGGAAGTCCTGTTGCTTTGAAGGATATCTTCTTAATTAAAACACAGACTTCATGATAGACACATGGAAGAAGGGATTTATGATGGACTGATTAATATGGAAATGCTTTTACAGTTACCCAGAACTAGATAGGTGAATTGGCTGGAAGGATCGATACATTCTTGGATGGATGGATTCATTTACAGATGTCATTCCAGTAAATTAGAATTGTATTGATGGGTGGATAGATGGTTCGGTTGATGAACAAAAATCAATATATTAATAAACTGATGCAGCTCTATCCAGATACAACCAGTCCTAAATAGAGATGGGCCCAATCTGATCCTGTATCGAGCCCTATATTGACATCCTTTTCTCATTGGATATTGGACATATCCACTTACCAATCCATATTCCATTCCACATCTTACAATGAGCACACAGCAGCTTCAGTCTGCAACTGAGTGAGCAAATAGCATTATCTGTTGGTTTATCTAAAATGTCATTTCAAGGACCGGGTACCCATTAAGAAAATAGAATATAGATTTAACTTATTGGTTCCTATCAACGCATTTCATGCTTTAAAAACACATCCGTATTAAGGTAGTGTCTCATTGCTTGTGATCTCATACGCCATCTAAAGTTTTGGGGGGTTTTTAGGCTCTGCTATGGCGTTTAGTGGAAAATCGGAGCTCCAATGTGCTTAGTTTAGCTTCACTTTCAGAGAAAATGCTGAATGCAGTATATGGGGAAAGCTGGTCTGTTGTAAATGACATTTCACCTCCAAAATGGAAAGCATCTGAAGCACCAGCATTAAATGCTTCAGCGTTGTACCATGTTTGACCGGCTGCGCTGTGTTAGCCGGGTCAGCCTAAAACGCTTAATGTGAACAAACCTCTATGTGGCTTAATGTACTCAAACAATGACCTAGGAAAACCAAACATTTCTCAGTTACTACTAATCATAAGTAACCTCTACTGCTGAAATGATGAACCCATGATCCAAAAGGAAAGTAATAATTTTTATGTTAAGCTTTTTCTTCCCATTTAAACCTATGCTATTTACAATGTTTGTCATTTCAGCAGTAAAGAGTCCTTATGATCAATAAAAGTTTGGTGTTCTTGGTGACTACTTTAGAAAATTAAACCACTTTAAGCTTTTTACTCATAATAGGTTTTAATGGGAAGAAAAAAGCTTAATGTAGAGTGATTACTTTTGAAGTTGAATCTGGTTCTTTGGAATCGCTAAGAAGAATCGGAATCTATAAAATGCAAATGATACCCAACCCTACACAGTACAAACAATAATATCCATAATATTAAAGTAAAAAATGTGGATCGGCCCACTACTAGTCCTAATAGCAGCCAAGACCACCTTTGATGAGAGGTTAGAGAAGGCAAGTTAGATTTATTTAATAATAGTAACGTAACCCCAGGGCAGCCTGACCCGCTGGTCTGCTTGTACTATCTTTTGTTTGATCCAGGGACCAGTGTGAAGCACACATGCACTTAGTGAGGTCAGCTCTCATGGTCTCTTTACAGCATGGCTGAACCGATGCTGCTATAAACAGCTTAGTCTACCACAGTTTGTGTCCATCATGACTAGCATCGCATAAGCTCTACCAGCATGGATTTACTAAATCTAAAGCAGAAAGCAGACCAGCCCAAGACAGTATAAACCAGTAGGGACTCATGCTCATATGAGCTGCTCTTTTTAGCACGATAGGAAAAGACAGACATCCAACTCTAATCCTAGATATCCAGCAGAGCTGCAACTCATGAAAAGCCCTTGAAGAGAAATGATTGATTGTAATCTAGCAATTTAGTGGCTGTGTGTGTGTGTGTGTGTGTGTGTGTGTGTGTGTGTGTGTGTGTGTGAGAGAGAGAGGGAGAAAAAAAAACTGTGAGAATGTTGGGACAAGGTTGATAAGCCAAAATGGAGTATGTCAAGTAGGACAAGAATCTACTTGACATAATAAAAGCATTTCTTAAAAATTCAATTGGCCACTTACGCCAACACTGCATCATTTCAGCATCATTACACTCTTGTAACAGGACTGGTGTGTTTGGTATTACAGCTACTTAACTCAGGACTTTTACAGACAAAGTGCACTGGCCCAGATTTTGCCCTATTAAGAAAAATCAGTATTTACCAGCATGAAACACAATTTATTCATTCAAAGCACAAGCCAGTTGCTCGTGCTGTTTGTTTTTTGTTTATGTGAATCTTTAAATAAGTACTTTGGTGTTTTAACCTCATGTTAAAACTAATACATCAGTAATATACTAGCAATTGACCTGTTTGTCCTCATTGAGAAAGTAAAGAAAAACAGTCAATGTAAAAACATTAAAATGGCACTTTCATTCTCTAAATAAACACATCAATGTCAGAATATGGTGGCAATTAAAAACTAAAACAAACATGACAGAAATGTTTGCTGTTATGTACTTATCTAAAATTACAGAAGAAATACAGTAAAATGTGATTTTTTTTAATTTGCAGTGGGGCAGAAAAGCATTTAGTCAGCCACTGATTGTGCAAGTTCTCCTACTTTGAAAGATGAGAGGTCTGTAATTTTCATCATAGGTACACTTCAACTATGAGAGACAAAATGAGAAAAAAAAAATCCAGGAAATCACATTTAATTGTATGGAAAATATGGTGGAAAATAAGTATTTGGTCACCCACAAACAAGCAAAATTTCTGGCTCTCACAGACCTGTAACTTCTGTTCTCCACTCATTACCTGTATTAATGGCACCTGTTTGACCTCGTTGTCTGTATAAAAGACACCTGTCCACAACGTCAGTCAGACTCCAAACTCAACCAAATCTTGCTTGTTTGTGGGTGACCAAATACTTATTTTCCACCATGATTTATGATTAAATTCTTTAAAAATCCTACAATGTGATTTCCTGGATTTTCTTTTCTCATTTTGTCTCTCATAGTTGAAGTGTACCTATGATGAAAATTACAGACCTCTCTCATCTTTCTAAGTAGGAGAACTTGCACAATCAGTGGCTGACTAAATACTTTTTTGGCGCACTGTACTTGTGCAATCCCTAAGGTTTTCTGGAACAGGTTTTCAGAACAATAGTACAGTCACTGTTGGCAGGTTCTAATATGAAGCATACAGGCATAAAATCTTTAGAGTCTTTAGACAGTGACTCTCAGTATAGATGTAATACTTACACTTGTTCGTAAATTTAAGAGTATTCTGACCCATTTGTAACTCAGTAAGTAGGCCACTTTTTAACTTAATGTTCACGTGCAGATCTAAAAAAAAAAAAAAAAAGACTGATGCATTGGCAACAGGACAGTTACCTATATAAAACACAAATTCATGAAAACTAATATTTGTTGTTGAAGACATTATTTCATTGCGTACATCCAGTGCCAACAAAAATCAAATCTAGTTGAAAACCTTCTCAGAACAGTGAAGAGTATCCACCAACTTTTGGCCCAACACATCTAAAACACCTTCTGACCACCAGACGCCACTAATTAGATTCCTGATCAGTGACTCATACAATTAAGCCCCATTCACTAACTTTTCTCATGTCCTGTTCATGGATGCTGTTATCTTGATGTATTGCTTTCTGTATTGTACTGTGCCACTGGGTTTTGATCATTAGCAATGCTCAGATAGTGGTTAGATTGAAAAATGATGGTATATTCTTTGAATTGCGCTGAAAAAGTACACAGGCATGCTTGAGAATGCAGCAGCATTATCTCATCCTATTTAATTGACAGGCTGGAGTTGAATAATGCAGTCTGCTTTGTCAAGCACCATCCATTAATGAATGAATAAATCAGAAAACTACATCAGTCGCATGCCATGCCACACTGAGTACTTCTAACAGCACAGCATTACGCCACAAGCTGCTAGCAAAGTTTTAACCCTGTGTGGTTCACATGTGCTAGCAATGATTAACCGCCTCATTAATACTAGCCAGGACTAGAGGCAATGTTATAATTACTAGTGCTTTCTTAGGAAGAACAGCTGTCAAAGCCACATAGTAGAGCAAAGAGATTTGCAGCTTATTAGGGAAGGTAGAGAGTACTTACTGCCCCCTCATCTGCAAACAATGATCCATTTTTTTAGCAGGACACGACAGACTCTTCACTGGACACACACCAATGCTTCTGCAATCTGCTCACTGGCTCCAATAAAAATCTGCAAAAGACACAAATTTGATTATAGTAACATGTTTTAAGTTATTTTATTTTTCTGTACCATACGGGCAAAGGAAAACATTGACTGTTGGGGCAATTAGCACAGTGTATTGCAGAGATGTGGAAACAGGAGAGGCTGAATATAATTTTTTTTTTCAAATCTTTTGTCCCTCTGATCTGTGTTGTAAATGCAATTTCTCATTTATTCAGATTTATTATTGTAAAAATTGCCCATTTCCGGAGTTTGGCTGTAATTCCCTTCAAAACACAATGAAGTGCAGAAGCTGAGAGGTCAGCCTCACCTCGGATTGCGCAATCCCATTAAAAATGAACTAAGCTCGAGGGCAAAGCGTGTGCCTGTGACTATTTGTGTGAATATCACCAATATGCTGCTTGTAGACCTCTTATTAGCATGTCATCGCCATCCATAATCTAGGTAATTTATTTCACATATGTGTAAAAGATATTTAGGCTTGTTGCTACTGACAAGACTGCAATGAAAAAAGTACCACGAGAGGCAGAATCGTATCCTCTGCCGCAATGAGGGTGTGCAATAATGCTCCCATTGTTGAATTAGTGATTATCTATCTGAAGTTTATTGACAACAAGGGCTAACAGATGTGAGTCAGAGCTGTTTAATGAGTTCTTCCTGGCTCTATCCCACATCTTTCCACCAAAGTGATAATGAAAATCGGACTTAGATCCTACAGACTACACCAAAAATACACAGGAAAACAGAGAATAAAATGTCACTCAAGTAGGCTATGAGTGCGTAACTTATTGAAAATTAAATAATTGAGGTTCATATATGTGTAAATCTGGCTCTGTCCATCCAGTGCCTCACTAGCCCTTGACCTCATTGCACACCACTGCTGTATTGTGGTTTTTGGTCCATAAGTAAAAGAAAATAAAATATTCCCTGCTGCTCCATCATGCAAAATGTTTATACAGTTTATATGTTATTTTGTTCCAGAAGGCTTGTTGAGAACCGATAACAACAAGTATTGAGCAAATTTTTCCTATAAGGAATAATGTAAATAGAATTAATCTGGTCTAGACCCCCAGAAAATCCATACTGTATAAGGCATTATATGCATTAAATGGAGTTGTATTGTAAAGGTGCTCCCTTATTTACGATGTTGATACGTTCCGGGAAATCCATCATAAGTTAAATGTAACGTGTACCGAAGAGTTTATAACGAGTGTTTAATAGCAGAGATATAGAAAAGATACTATGATAAGTAATGATGAGTAAGTTAATGTTTAAGACACTTACGTTAATCTAGAGTTGGTCAAAATCATTAGTACAAGGCTTATTTTATAATAAACTGTTGACAAATCTCATGTAATTTAGTGAGTAATGGATTGAAAGTCAAAAGTAAATGTAACACTTACTGTACTGGTGAACTTAGGGTGCTAGCATAGCTGCTAATGCTAACTGCAGCCTGTCTGTGTCTTCTTGAACATTAAGTTCTTGTTTCCCGTTTGGTTGCCAGTCAATGCAACCCTTTTTAGGACCCATGGAGACTTATTTGCACTAAGAAACCACTATTGCAAATCTGAATCATTGTGTACAGAGTAGTGAATGAGTTTCGGCTGAGATGAGTCAAACAAAAACGAGTATTTTGAAATTATTATTGATATTACCATAAAATACATTACCATTGTATTTTGATATTTTCCAGTTAGACAGGGTTAGAGAGAGAAAGCGTGAGAGAGAGAACGGTAGAGGGACAGTTTTGTAATGGACAGTGCATAATCATGTCAGTTTTCATACTCTAAATTCATATGCATATTAGTATTACAGTATTTTGCAAGTCACACAACACAAGTACTTTATCAAGGCAAGACAATACTCGATGTAACGATGGTAGGTGCTTTTTAGCAGTATCATCCTGCATAGCTCTCCTCTGACCCTTTTCACCTCCCACAGCAGGCTGTAATTGAACAGCCTATTTAAAACCTCACTCCCTTGTCTGACATTACTCTGCATACACTGGTTCTTTTGTTTCCCATGTGGTTGGTCCATTTTTTCTCCTTGTTTCTGTGAGTTCTTGCCTCTTGAGAGTCTGGGAGTCTAGCGTGTTGTCTGAATCTTTATTAATATCTGTGTTAGCTATGGTCTGTGTTTTAGTGTCTGTTTGTATTAGCACTTGGTCTTGTGGTTTGTTTATATAGCACTGCCCATTTGTATCAGCCTATGTGTTTGTGTAGCACATTGCATTGTCTTGTCAGCCCATTGTCTGTGTATGTTAGCATGTCTGTCTATATTGGCACTGTCTCATCATGTTAGCATCAGCTGTTATCCTCACCATCCATGTGTTTTAGCATTGTCCGTTTGTACTAGCAGTGTGTATTGTCTTTGCATTGTTTGCTTTATCACTGTGTTGTTTTTAGCAGTGTGTTTGCAACTTGTTTGTTAGGTTGTCTTGGAGTGTTAGCTTCTGTTAGTGTAGCAAACTTGTCTTTGCCTAGTTTACCTAGTTTGCAGTTGTTCATTGTAAATCATTGTCCATCTGTCTCTGTCTCCCTTCTGTGTTCTAAACGTTACATACTCAGGTAGGCTGTGGTGTTTAAACAATGCTCAATTGGTATTAAGGGGCCCAAAGTGTGCCAAGAAAATATCCCACACACCATTACACCACCAGCCTGAACTGTTGATACAAGGCAGGACGGATCCATGCTTTCATGTTGTTTATGCCCAATTCTGACCCTACCATACGAATTTCATAGAATTCTCTGTAAACCCCATCTCTGTAGAGATGGCTTTTTGTGAAAATCCCAGTAGATCAGCAGTTTCTGAAATACTCAGTCCAGCCTGTCTAGTACAAACAACCATGCCACATTCAACATCACTTAAATCACCTTCCTCCCACATTTTGCTCAGTTTGAACCTCAGCAGGTTGTCTTGACCATGTCTGCATGTCTAAATGCATCGAGGTGCTGCCATGTGATATAGGTGTACCTAATAAAGTTGCCGGCGAGTGTATGTGATACACATGAACATGTTTCTACCATGTCAATTAACATCTGGTCAGTAGTGGTCTATCTGTGATCTCTTTCCACTAATGAAGGCACAAGAAAGATGGCAAGTGGCATAGCAATGGATGAGTTTCAATCAGTAGCTGTGTAACCAGGACGGGGTAGGTTAATCGTAGAAAATGGCTTTTATTGGTGTCCTGCAAAAATATTTTGGTTTCTGTTACAAGTTGGTAAGACCCTTGGCATGAATACATTTATAACCCAATGTGAGTTTTACTGTAATGCTGCATGTTCTTGATTTTCTTTTGCTGTTGTGATTGGGCTGTGGTGGTCTAGCTGTGAAGGTACTGGACTACGGACAAGAAGGTCCAGGGTTCAATCCCACCTCTGCCAAGCTGCCACTGCTGGGTCCTTGAGCAAGGTTTTTCATCCACGACTGCTTGGATTATAAGGTTGTAGCAGTTGTCACTCTGGATAAAGGCGTCTACTAAATGCTGTTAATGTAATGTAATGTAATGTAATGTAGCTCCACACTAGGCAGATTCCTTAGGCAAACTGCGTTAAAACATAAATGAAGACAGCTTTTTCAGTTTGTGCTTGATTTGGTTCACTTTTGCCCACAAACTGCTCTGGTTACAGTAAGACAGCCAGAGATAATAGATAGAAGATTAATAAGGACATTTTAGTTCCTAACATTACCTTGAACCTTCCCCATTCACAATCACTACTTCTCATTCTTCAGTTAGATCCCACAATAAGCTCCCCACCCTGCCACAATTACATATTGGCAATGTGTGAAATATTTAAGACTGTAGGACACCAGCACTGGTGTGCTTTTGTGAAAGACACAATGATGTTCTGATGAACCCTCCTCCAAACAATGTTTCCAATTATGACAGCACTACTGAAGAAGGCCTGCCCTCAGATCATTGCCATTTTCTTTTGCACACACTCCTATCTCCCTGTTGCTGCCCACTTAAGCTCGAGCCAAACAACACAATCTGCTAGTCTGTTGGAAATGGCAACTGTACAAAGATAAAGCCTGTGTCATATTGTGTAATAAAGCAATAATACTGGAGTACTGTTGTGCCAATCAATCTAAAGTAAGCTTACTGATGCTCATTAGTCTAGAATAAAATGTTAGGTAACCGTTTCTATTGATTTCACACCAGAGCTAGAGGGAGAATAATTAGAACGCAACTATGCTATTGTTCCCACTGGGCAGAAAGGCAAATGAAATATGAGAATATAGGTCATGCTGGAGGGGCTGCATTTTAAGTTACTACTAAAGTCATTCCAAGCTGATTATAAACTCAGACTTCAACGCAATTAACAATTCATGCATGCTTAGATGAGTGTTAAGCCTGCACAGATATGTATGTAAATGTATGTGTAGAATGAAACCAAATGGATCAGTTGACCTGTGCTTATCTTCTGTGAACGAATGTTTTTGCATCGTTGAAACTGCACTAATTTCCTAGTCTAAATATGAGGCTGCTATGACACTTTTGACATTGGAAACCTTTTTCACAGTAGGGTAGAAAAGGCTACATTTCAGCCATGCTATTTGTATGTACATTATAATGGAAAGATTGCACCCTTTCAATAATATCAGCATAATGTCGTGGCTCAGGGGGAATTCCGACCCTTCTGTCTGTAATCTGTTGATTGGGTGGGGCTTTGTATCTCTACCATGTTTGTGTCTTGTTCTCAAGTGTGTGCATTCTGTACTGTCTATACTATATAAAAAGTAGATAAAGAGAAACCAGTGATACAAAAATATTATACCTGGTCATTTATTTATTGAGGAAAAATATCCAATATTGCATATTAGTGAGTGGCAAAAGTATGTGAACCTTTGCTTTCAGTATCTGGTGTGACCCCCCTGTGCAGCAATAACTGCAACTAAACGTTTCCTGTAACTGTTGATCAGTCCTGCACACCGGCTTGGAGGAATTTTAGCCCATTCCTCCATACAGAACAGCTTCAACTCTGGGATGTTGGTGGGTTTCCTCACATTAACTG